>CAIGRN010016716.1:0-20141 GCA_903798345.1 Fraxinus anomala
GACTTGAATATGTTAAATTATGAATCGGGAAGAAAAGTCGCCGCTTTTTCTGGCCGCTCGAGCAACACTTCCAAGAACTCTGTCGCCCGACTCTCGCTACCCCGTCGCTCGAGAGACGTGGCTGTCGCCCGACTGTAGCTCAAGGATAGTGCTACCGGCCCAAGCCCATTTTCGCGTTTTAACTCGTTTTTGGCATTTTATTTCAACGACAACTCACATGTTAGGATTTTGGACTTTCCATACATAGTTGCATATAAATACTAGGATTTTCTTTACAATTTATAAGGTGTGAGATATATGATTACTACATTTTAGGATCATTGTAATTTTCTTTCTTTTTTCATTATTCTTGGTCAATAAAATTTCCTAATTCTTCTGCCATATTCTTGTATTCTTTTATTCTTTTACTTGATCATATACTTCATTATTATATGTCATATAATTTCAACATCTCAATTCGGTGATTGGTATCACAACAAGTGGTATCAATCCTCACAATACCAGTTGATAAATCATATATTTTAAAAAAAATATTAAAAATTGTATAAAATATTGACTTAATCAATGAGCAAGTTGGGTACAAATTCCCAAATGGATTATTTGAGCACTGGCCATGGGGAGTCTTCTTTTGACTACCAAACAAAAAATACTTCCATAGAAATAATCAAAATATGCGAAATTTACTGTTTGTATTGTGTAGTTGACCTGAATTTATTTGTATTTTGATACAATTCTATTTGATTAAATGTCCATTTCGAAATTCATCTTTAATTACCGCTAAAATTTTAATCAATCTTTTTACTCATGCACGAGTTAGTCTTAGAGTGCAAGAAACTCAAATGAGACCGAAGAACTTCTATATTTGAAACATTCTTCAAAGAATTTCTGGACCACATGACTTCTTTTCGCGATTAAAAACGTTTTAAGAACGAAACAAGGGTTTTTAGAGTCAATGTAGAAAAGTTTTGAGTGAAATTTACAACTTCTTTACTAATTTAATATTTATTTCTGCATTTATTATCTATCTCCTTCCAAAATAGTTTGTGTTTATATATATTATCTTCTATTTGATGGCAGTTAAACATCGTGTTAACTCGACCTAGTCCATATCACTAATAGAATGTATATTATCCTTATTGCCAGTGAAGTCTTGACTGAAAATGCAAGTTACTGAAAAAGTGGATTAGATATGCCATTCCATATTACATTGTTGAAGAATAAAGTTTAATCGAAGAGAGGTTGACACTAAAGCTATTGTAATTCCTTTTTTTTTTTTTTTTTGGGATTTCCTTCTCAGTTGTTAAATTAAAAGTCGATAAAAATTAGGGGTGTATTCGTGGATAGCAATTGTGAGTTCCACGAAATGTGATATTAAAATTAATATTTGATTTTGAAAAGTAATTTTTTAGCATACGAAATCCAAATTCAACAACTCATCTTGATTTTTGCATGCATGACATATCTAGTAGCAACATATGTTCATATGTAGCTCACTGTTGGGATAGATAATATTATTCTTATTTTTAAGATCAATGTGGAATAATAGTCATTATATTCAAGAAAGTGTGATAAGTGGATATCGTGGTGATGAATGTTGATTTTCATTGTGGATATGGACATTAATCGGAGAGAAAATGGATTATACTAATAAGTTGATTAAATGGCGTGCAATTTTCCAAGTCATGCAAACCGTAGTAATTGGGCAAACCATATTGTATTTTAGTTTATAAAGTAATGAATGGAGAATGCAGTTTTCTCTCGTCTACTTTTCAGAACAAACAAAAATCATGACTAAGTCGAGTCAACGTAAAAGCCTTGAGAAAGGCAAAATAAGAAAAGTGCATTTCTTAATTATTTTTGTTTATATATAAGGATGGTAGCCTCCACCATTAATCTCAAGCAATTATCCAGCCAAAAGACATGATTCAAAATCCTTCTATTTTCTTCTTCCTTTTTCTGTTCGTCTCAATATTATTCGTTCCATCGACTACAAGAAAACTGTATGATGGATCAAAAGGTAGCGAGACCTCTCAACCATCAACATTACGCACTTCATTCTTTCGAGCATGCCTTTTAAGTCGTAACCTATAGTTTTCAATATATATATTTGCATTGATATACTTCGTGTTTATTTTGATAGAAATGATGATACAAAGGCAGCATAAGAGGGAGTCCCTTAGGACATGCTCATTCGGCGATTGGAAATAGAACGCCAACAACACCACCCGTCACATACAGTAAGTAATGTAAATTTATCTATGAGCTTAATTATTACATTAATATGGTGACTAGTGATATAGGAGTCCGCACAAGTTAAATTGACGACCACAATTAAATCATCATCAGAAATAATTTTTTTAAAAATAAGAATAATAATAGTAAACTGGTCTCTTGGGTCGGTTCGTAGAGATCACCAGGTTAGACAATTCAGTCCGACATGACCCACCTATTACAGTAGATCGACCCTCAAACCTTATTATACCAAGTTGGGTTCGGTTTTAATGGATTGGTTCAACTGGGCCTGGGCCACCAGCCCGCTTAACACGACAAAAGTCAGACAAAAAAATAAAAAAAAGTCTACTTCGTCTCAATACTTTTTCACTTCATTGATTACATAAATTCTTCTCCATTTTATCAGTTCCTTACGTCCCTACATGTTAGTCCATACTTCATAATTACTTTACTAATAGATACTTTATTTCCAGCAAAAGCATTTTGTGATAAGAGTGTCTATGGCTCGTGCATTGGTTCTTCCAAAGCAAGGTATAATTCCAGTCCATACCGTAATCAGACCCAACCATAACATGAGGACAAGCTGGGAAAGTATAAACCTACTAGTTGTTGAATAAATTGTTCCAACTTGTATTGGAGTTTGTTGTTTACTTTATTTGCTTGCGAAGTACATGAATCAGTCGATAGCAATTCGCTATAATTGTATTAGTCAAATTGAGTTTGCTTTGCTTCCTAATTTCTTGCTAAAATAAGTTTATCGATCGTCTCCTTGGTTGCTTTTCAAGAATTTCATAGATCACTTGCATTTATAGTTGTTGAGTTGGACTGTCATTATAGAATATGGTGTTGTGCAATCATAAATTCAACAATTCAGAGTTTTTTTTTTTTAATATTAATCTGAATAGAGTCCTAAATAAATCAGTAATTGTTTCAATTGGTGGATCATTGGTTCAATCAATATTTTACTGTTCGATCCAAGTTTGAATTAAAGTTACCCAAAGTGATCTATAATTCAAATTTAATTATCTTTGAGACCCTATAAGTTCGCTCCTTCACTTAATTGATAGTCTCCAAATGGGCAAGCAAATTAGTTGCACTTCAATATGGTAATCATAAAAGTTCCAACTCCGTTTGGCGTTGTTACCATTCGTAGAATCCAGAGACGTGTGAGGAATGCAACGTCACAATGTCGAGAGCCAGGGTAAACTCTGCATTTCTAGTCCATACTATAACGTTCCGTCAGTAGAGGACAGAAACATATTGAAGGAAACTGGGTACATAATTCTATCGGTTATGATACATGTACATAATGATTTACATATACATGATGTAGAAATATATGATTGCATCAAAATTTCTTCAATCAAATAATAATAATAATAATAAAACTTCTTCACTTTCTTTTTGACATCTCATTGGTACGTAAACCTTTATCCAACTCCATAATATACAAGTAACATTATTCTAATTTTACTGCAGCGTTATGTGAAAGGAAACCGTCCACGTATAACCCTACTCTCACACTATATTTAACTTTCGTACATGTATTTATAGGATTTAACTTTATCATTTAATTATATAAATTCCTATTGTAGCGTTAATTTAATAAATATATTAATTAATCCAAATAATTAATTATAAGAATAACTTTAACAAACATCATTATTACCTATACATTCTTAGGACCATAATTTTTATCTACTTTTTATTCACACATTCAATAATAACTACAACTTCTAATTTTCAAAGGCTTTTACCAAACATACACCAAGTCTATCAGTCACGAACACTAAAACTTATTTGTCCTTAGCATATGATTCATTAGATTCTCAATCATGATGGCAACTAATATATATTATTATTCTGATTTGATTTGATCTTATCGGAATCAAATAAATTAAAATACTCCTTTAATTTATCATTAATTTATTTAAATTAATTTATTTACATTGTCATCCCTCATTGATAACTTGAATTAAAATTAATTTATTTACATTGTCATCCCTTATTGATATCTAGTAACATGTCAGATTAATATATGTGACAAAAAAATGTCATTTTGTTTAACAAACCACAATGTTCAGTTATCGTAAAAATATTTTCTCTTAATCAATATATCTCAATTGATTATAAAATATGGAACAATGTCAATTTCGATTCAGTTGATTATATTATTGGTCGCATTCTTATGTTGATCTAAAACAAGTTATACTTGAAATACTTCTCAAATATTAACTCCACTTCGTTTAAAGAATTTCAATATCAACTTAAGTGGACAAAAGAGGTATAATCTCTTACTATCTAACAATAATAAATCATTTATTAATCATTCACCAACTTTCATATGATTTTCATCACATTTGAATAAACAAGGCATCATCCAACACAATCAAACTATGACGATGCTTAAATAAGATTTTACAATGACCTCAAGTTGAAGTATCAATTGAAAAACCCAATATTAGATATTAGTCTCATTGAGACTGAGATAATCATACACGTGAAATCTTATTTAGGGCCATCCAATGTTTTGTTCTTGATAATAAAGTTTTCACATATTCATTGAAGGTCTAAACAAGTTTAATATGACGAAATGAATGGATTTCTATTCACAATCTGGTAATTATTGTTCGTATAGGTCCAAATGCCCAATTGAAGGAGAACAATGTAAAAGGTAGAGAAAAATGATTAAAAGTGTACAAAAATATGAACTTGGGGACCAAACTACAGAAGAGCTAAATATTGAAGGACCTTGAATGCAATTTATCAAGGAAATAATTGAAACAAAAATCAAAATGTGAGAACCAAAATGTACAATATCAAAGCTGAGAGACTCAGCATATAATTATTTCGAGGACTTGAGTGCAATTTGTGCAATTGCACATGAGGGGCTAGGCCACGCGTTCGCGTGAGAATCCATTCCAAAGGCATAATGTCTTTGGGCTGGCTGACGTGTGCGGTGGAAGCCGACATGCACGCGCTGGTTACACGAGACAAAAATTTTTTGCCCTCCATTTTTCTTATTTATTGCAAGTTCGGGGATATTTTGGACTTTTCCAAGGCATGTTTTAGGTCATTTAAATATCTAATTTCAGCCATTTTAGGGGAACCATTTTTCCTTATTCCCTTTGTTATATAGCATTCAAGAGAAAAAGAGGCAAGGAGAGGAAAACAAAAAAAGCAAAAAAGTGGAGAAATTTTCGAAAGAAATCAAGATCAAGTCCATATTCATTTCAAGAATTCTACAAAAAATGGGTTCTATCTTTTTTCTCGTATTTCATCCACTATTTTCCCTAACTTGTATTGTATTTCTCTGACTTTTCTCCTATTTATCATTTATATACAATGAATTAAGTTTTTAATGTTAGGATGATTGATGTAACTTAACCTAGTTTTATGAATTTCAATATTTGCTCTCAAAATGCTTATTTTTATGTACATTTATTATTGTATTTAATGTTTGTCATTTATTTAGCCAATAAATAATTGTGTTGAGTGATTTGTAAACATGATTTTGCATTTTAAATCAAATAGCAAATATCCTAAGTTCTTGTAGGAGATAGAGATACACTCTTACTCTAAGTTTTTCATTGAACTTTTTTCACAAAGATTTAATACTGTCGCTTATGTTTTAATCGATATAAAGATATAGTAAATTAAACCAATTGATTAGAATATATTTTGCTCGAGAGGATTAATTAGCTAAAATAGGAAAATCAAGTGTAACATAGTAATTGAGTAATTTGCTATTTGACATATTGAGAAATCAATTAGGAGACGATAAAGTGAGATCATCAATATTAATTCTTTTATCTTCCAAACTTTCCATAATTTCTAGATTTGTTCTTTTTGCTCTTTTTGTAGGGATTTTAGTTATTTTCATTATTTTCAAAATCTAAATTATATTGTGTGTTTCGTTATTAAAATCGAATTTAACTAATGTGTGATTGAGTAATCATTTTTCGTGAGATCGACAACTTAGACTTATTAATCCACTTTATTATTTATAAGCAGGCCGTGCGCTTAAAGTACACACTTTTAGCGAACAGTTTCTTTAACAAAACATCTATATATTCATTTAATTTTAGCATATGAAATTAATTACTTTCTTTATAGAATAACTACGCTAATGATCACTGAAGTTTTGAATAATAACGCCCATGATCATTGAATTTAGCTCTTATCTGGGCTTCATTAATTTTAAAATATATTTTCTCATTTTTATTTTTAATCATACATTTTTCAATAAAATAAGAGTAACTAGCACATAACGTTTTTATCTTTCACTATTATTATGGAAAACGTCATTATCTTTCATTTTTTGACATTTTCACACTTATTTCTACATTTCATTGCGCAAAATGTCATCTTCATCCATTTTTTCGATTAAAAGTTATGAAATAAAGAAGATATCCTTCTATTTAAATAAATTAAAAAGAAAAGAAGAACTAACTACAATTATAGTCCCAATTTAAAAAAAAAAGTACAAACGAGTTCCAAATAAATTTTTAAAAGGGTAATTAGCACATAATAACCCAACATTTCACTACTATTAAGAAAAACATTCAAAACTTTTAATTTTTTGGTATTTTAACCTAAATTACACCTTTAATTGCGCAAACTATAATTTATATCCATTTTCATCCAATTTCTTAATAAAAGATGTGAAATGACAAATATATACTCATATTTAAATAAAAAAATACAATTAAAGAAAATTATATATTTCAATTTCTAATTTTTTAATAATTTATTCTGGACTCGATTTCACTTTTTAAATTTTTTTAGTTGCTAATTTTTAATATTTTATTTGGGACTCATTTGCACCTTTTTTTATTTCAAAAAAGAAAATTTAATTTTTAATTTTTTAATAATTTATTTGGGACACGTTTGCAATTTTTGAAAAAAATTGAGATTATAGTTACAATTAGTTCTTTTTTATTTTTTTATATTTAAATGGGAGGGTATATTCGTCGTTTCACAATTTTTTTATTGAGAAATTGGATGAAAATGGATAAAAAGAATGATTTGTACAATCAAATGTGTAATTAATGGTGAAAATGCCAAAAATAAAAGATATTGACGTTTTTCACAATAACAATGAAAGATATGGATATTATGTGCTAATTACACTTTTACTAATTTATTTGAGAGTCATTTGCATTTTTAAAAAAATTGGGATTATAGTTGTAATTAGTTAATTCTTTTTCTTTTTCTTTTTTTAATTTAAATAGAAGAGTATATTCTTCGATTCTCAGTTTTTAATTGAGAAAATCGATGAAAATGACATTTTGAGCAACGAAAAGTAAAAAGATGAAAATGCCAAAAAATAAAATGTAAGGACGTTTTTTACAATAATAGAGAAAGATAATGACGTTATGCGCTAATTATCCAATAAAATAATATTACACATAAATATAAAAAATTTTATTATTTTTCAACGACGCGTTCTTTAAAAATACTATTCCAAACTTATATTTTACCCAAAAATGGGGCTCAAACAATGCGTTATTTTCTTACGATAAACAATACTCAAGTTTCTAATTGTTACAATAATTATCACTCGATAAAAAATAATATTAAATTCTAGTGGCACCATTAAATGCCCATGTGTTACTAAATGACGTTATTTATTATGTCAAGTTAAAAAAATATTGTTAAAAAACATAGATTTACAATATGATTTAAGTTAAAAATCGGGCCAAAATTGAAGTCGCGATACATTTTCTCGTGTTTAATCCACAATTTCTAACTTTCAATTTTGCTGACTTGGAGTAATAAATAATGTTGTTTTGTGATATATGGTGTACTTAGTGGTGCAATGAAATTTAATGTTATTATTATTATTTTTTTTTGCCGAATGTCTATTAGTGTGACAGTATTTGGGTGGCTATCACAATAAGAAAATAACTTCAATAACTATTAACATAATTACTCAAAACTTTATTTGCCATTTACATAATTAAGTACCTCTCTTAGTACCAAAGAAATGTATTATATGCAAACTAATCATAATAACGATATTTGGGTGGGACACCATGAGCAGCAGGATGATGAGCTCCAACATTCAAAGTGAAATTTTTGATAATTTAATCTTTGGACTCTATTATATATAATTACCACACTTTTTCTTTCAATTTTCCTATACTCCTATATTACGGCTCTATATAATTTTTTCTACAAACTTAGAATATATTGGTCAAGAGAAGGGTTTTCTTTTGGTGGAGCTTTGAGTTAATTTTTAGTGCAAAAAAGGTTGAACAAACAAAGATAGTTATTGCACCGATAATTGAAGACATGAATTTTCTTTAAAAAGGCAAAATTGTCGTACTATGATCTAATTGAATATTTGTTATCTTCCCGTTCTTTTTTGTAAAGAATAATATGACGTAGGAAGACTTTCGATAATTTTCACTACGAATATCATTACTCTCTTGAAAACTTTTAGTTACCATTATGCTAATAAGTTAATTAAATGGCGTGCAATTTACTTGCAACTTTTTAGTGCATAAAGTGACGAATCAATTTTTTAATTTTTCCTTCATTGATTGAGTAAATTCTTCTCCATTTTAATCAGTTCCTTACGTCCCTACATGTTAGTCCACACTTCATAATTACTTTACTAGTTGATATAAAAACTTAGCAAGTCAACACTTATTCGTTTTTCTTTGTTCTCCTTCTTTCCTTTATCCTTTGATATATTAGTGAATAAAATATCATATTCATTAAATCTTAGCCTATATATGAAATTAGTTACTTTCTTTATAGGATTAACTAAGCTAATGATCACTGAAGTTGTGAGTAATAACGTCAATGATCACTGAATTTATTTTCTTACAATAAACAATACTTAAGTTTTTAACTATAACACTAATGATCACTCGTTACAAATTAATATTAAATTCTACGTGGCACCATTAAGTGCCCACGTGTTACTAATTGAGTATGCCAAGTTAACGAAGCACAAAGTTAAAAAACACGGATTTACAATATGATTTAAGCTAAAAATCAGACCAAAATTGAGCTTCTAAATTCTGGTCTCAATTCATGTATGATTATTCTTTTCATTCTAGATTCTAAAATTTCGCGACAAAGAAATTTAACTTTGTTAAAATATTGACTTATCGTCAGTTCTACTTGAGTGATTGAAAGTAGCTCATTCTCTAGAAACTGCAATCTCACATCATTTTTCTTCGAGAATAGTGTGGCTAGAGTGTCCCATGTTTCTTTCGGTGTGTTCTCATCCCTTGTGCGTTCCAACAATTCTACTTCGATTGTCGTCTTATAACAAACATAAAATTGGTCGCTTTAATTCTCCACTTCTTCAAAGGCACGGCTTCCTTTGGCGGTGTCATGTCACTTCCGCCAAGAACTTTTCATAGGTCTTGTTCTTGAAGATGCGACTCTATATATACAAATTTGTTATGTGGTGTAATTTTGATCATTATTGAACTTCTTCATTCCCCTTACAACTTTGTTACCTATCGTGACTTAAATTACCTCCTCGTAATCAAGCAAGTTTTATAAAAGTTTCACAATCTCTCTTTATGCACGAACTCTAGAAGCTCAAAACTCGTCCACAACCGTCTTGCTTTGATACCAAATTGTTAAGTTTAAACACAAAAGAAAATTTTGTTGATATAAAATCACTTACACAATTTGAACGCACACGATAAGCACTAAGCTTTTCTCTAATTTTATATTGACACTTAATACTCCACTCTCGTTGCACCTTCCTTGTATCTATCTCTCCACACTCTATTTCACACACTCTCAATTCTCACACCTTTCTCTTTACACGATGCATACAACATACACTCGTATATATAGGTGCTGAGGTCGGTGGCTGAAGCTTCCAAGATTTTCCAGATTTATCCTGAATGGCAGTGGGCAACCTTCCCAAATTCTCTCCAGATTCTTCTAGGAATGCTTGAGGGTTAAGGAATTTGATAGCAAGGAATCGTCACCATTTTTTCAGAGAATTCTTGGAGCTTCCTCATAGTCGGTTATAATCTTCATACTTTACCTGCTTGCAAACCTACAAATATTGATGATGGCCGATTCAGACCATTCCAACCCATTTATTGGGCCGGTTGGCTATACAAAACAGTAAAAACATTTCATTCTTTGGTCCATAGTTCATAATTACTTTACAAATAGATACAAAAAATTTAAGACTCTATTCATATAGATAATGTACATTAATCTTTTCTTTATTCAGATTACTTCTTAATTTTTCTTTGTTAGGATTCTTTCCTTTATCCATTGGTAAATCAGTGAATAAAATCTCATTTTCTCTGTCTAATTTAACCTAATGTTTACTTTGTTGGGATGGCATAATCAAAGGAAAATCGAAATCGGCAAATATGACGGTATTTGCCAAAACACCAGCAACCAGTAGTGCAAGTGCAAAGTCTAAGGTGCCGATCGTCGAGGCCCACCATAACAAGAGGAAAAGCTGGGAAAGTGTGAAACTTTGTCTTCAATAAATTATTCCAACTTGTTTTGGAGCTTGTTGCTTACTTAACTTTTACTTAAGAAGAACATAATTCGCTTTAATTGGATAGTCAATTGTTGTTTGCCTTGCTTCCTAATTTCTTGCTAAAATAAGTTAAAACCTATGCCTCTATAATGGCCTTGGTTGCCATTCAAGAATTTAGAAGATCACTTGCGCTTGCGTGGGTAATTATTTGAGTAGAAGAAGGCTACTTGTGTGTCTGAATTGGCAGATCACCAGTACAACGGCACCTAGCCCTTGTTTGGTGGGAATTAAAATTTAGATTTTTATCAAAGTTAAAGTCAATAATTAATTTTAATTATACATTTTATGGGATTCACAATTTTTCAAAAACACATTTCGTCAACTTTTATCAAAATTTAAAAATTTGATTTTAATTTATACCAAATAGTGGCCTAATTGTTGGATTTGAGTTCTAATTAAAAAATAATTTAAAAATATGAAAAATAAATATATAAAATCATAAGTTCAAGTATTCCCGTGATTGTCTTAAGTTAAATTAAATAGTGTCGTAGTTTTTTTTTTTTTTCCTTCAATGCCTTCTAATTCTTTTATTATATACCCCTCGAATCAAGCAAACGTTGCGAAAAGGGTAATTATATTCATGTTATAATTTCTATTTCTTGCACCACATTTTAATTGTACTTAAATTTTTTAATCATTGCTCATTTTGGCACTTATGTCATTAAGGAATTTTCATATCATTCTTATACTCATACATTTTATTAGTTAACACATTTTGTATTTGATAAAAAAATATATGTCTAAAAGTCCATCAAAATGAGGTAAATAACTTTATTTTTCATCATATTTAAAAAAAAAAATAGAAAGTGCGAATTTTTTTTCCTTATTTCAAAGCATAAAAATAAAATATTTTAACATAAATCATCATAAAGGATGAGATGTACTAATTAATGAAAAGTTGAAAATAAGGATTCGACGAAAAGAAAATAATTGCTACAATTAGCAATGATTGAAAGGCTAGCAATTATTGAAAGGCTTCACTAAAATTAAAATGTAGCGTATCAAATAAAAATTAGGGTAATTATATTACCATTATGAAATTTGTTAGGTGCATCACAATTTTAAGTATTTTTTCATTTACTTAAATAGGCTTAAGTAAAATTACATTAATAGAATTTTAATAAATTTTTTATATAAACAATCTATTATTCCACCACGAGCATAAACCTAAATTTTTTTTTTTCTTTTTCATCAACACCAATAATTATGACTTTTGTGTTCTTCCACGACAACATAATTTTTTTTCTCACGGTAGTGATAACGTATTTGTTACCCTTGTTTTAAATATTGTTTTTGTCTTGCATTAATCAGAACAGAACTATTGTCAAATTATTTTAGGTGAAGGACTTTCTGGAATAAAATAAGAAATATAAACTAAAAAAGACACATCGAGAAGAAATTTGGGTATTCTTGACCCTCCATATCTAAGTAAGTAGCATGATAGAAGAAATTTGGGGATGCTTCGGGACCTCCTTCTGAAAAGCAGCCAGCTTTTTAAGTCGATTCATGTTATTGAATTTTCAAGTTTGTTTTGAAGAATGTGAAAAATGAGTAGTATGGGGACGATGAATACACCATAATATTGAATTTATTTTTTCACTTTTAATTTTATTGAATTAAGAGTATAATTATAAATTTATTGTGCAAAGTTTATTAGAAATATATTTTAATTGTGGTGTGATTATAATGTGGTACAGTAAGTAAATTTTGTGGTGCTAATATAATTAGCTTAAAAATTATGATAGTAATATAACCACCCTTACGGAAAACAACCTTGTAGTTCATTTTCACTATTAAAATATTGTGAAATGATGAATTTACCCTCTTTAAATAAACAAAAAAATGAAAAAAAATAAAGAAATAATTATAGTCAGTCCCAAAATTTTCAAAAGGTGCATAATAGCCTCAATTAAAAATAATTAAAAAATAAAAAAATATATATTTTTATCACCTTTTTTGCAAGTCCTATGTTTATAATCAACAAACAATCAATTAAGTACACGTAAGCAATCGATTAAAATCTCTCTTTAGCTTCTCTTTCTAAATCCATCATCATTGTCTTCGATCAATTTCTCTCTCTAATTTGGTGTAGAATAATGTTATTTGTACATAATGGTGTATCGAAAGTTGACTTGATCGTCGAAGTATCAACAATCACTAATTCTTTTTCTTGGTCTGGTAATCTTGGTGGCAACGATTTTGTGTCCTAGGGTGCAGAAAACATAAATATAGACATGAATATGGCGGGAGATATGTTGACAGTAAGGATACTCAAATTTTTTAAGGTAAACACAAATAAATAAGTAATAGAAAATTGTGTTTTCACACTGACAAAAACATAAAATTAAGAATATAACAAAATGTCACAAACCATAAAAGAAAATATCCATAACGGTAACAATCACATTATTAAAACTAATTAAAGATGGATAATTGGGCCTCTTTACCATTAGTTGTAAATGGACTATTCTATTTGTATGAATGTGGTAGAAGGTAAATAAAATTGAATTAATATATTTGAGGAAGATGGATTCTCGAATATATTTAATTGTTTTAAATTATATTTTAGCCAAATTGGGATTTTTGATACTTTTAATAGTTTAATCTCAATAAAAAGTAGAATTTTTCTTCATAAATGGAAGAACTATGGCTTCATTGTTGCTGCCTTTGTTTTGAATAAATAATTTTTTTACTAATTAAATATCTTCAATTGTTCTACATTTACTCTCATGAATCAGTAAATTACTGACTATATATTTGTTTATTCTACAATCAAATAATATTTGGATGTATTCTTCTTTCTCGCATTACCTTGCTACATCACAATTAGGCCTGGGCAAAAAAATCGAAAAACCGATTAAACCGAACCGACTCGGGTCGGTTTGGGTCGGTTTGGTCGTGCGTTTCGGGTTGGTTTGGTTTTTATTTTTCAAACCGACCCAAACCGCTGCTTTTGAATTATTTATCTTAGTCACCGAGCATTATTTTATTATATCACATATTCTATCTATTAATTACTGTATAACTTTTGGTATGTTAATGCTACGATTTATTTTTGAATGAAAGTGATTCGACGTAAAATCTTATGGTTTGTACCAATTCTTCCTTTGGTTCCGTATGTTATGTTTTTTTATATTTGACGTTTAGCATAAATTACATTTACGAAATGGAGTCTCGTGCTATTATTGTTATTTTTAAAAATCTATTTTATGTCAAAAAAATTGATTAACCGAACCAAACTGATTCGGTTTGGGTTGGTTCGGTTTCAGCGTTTGATTGGGTCGATTTTGGGTTGGAATTTTTTGAAACCGACCTTGTCGGTTTGGTTTCGGGTTGAGCTAAAAACCGACCCAACCCGAACCGCGCCCAGTCCTAATCACAATGTTGACTCTCTCTCTCTCTCTCTCTCTCTCTCTCTCTCTCTTGTTGGATATCTGTGTAGCACAGACACTTCAATTAGGGTAGTGTGTTCGTGTCGGACACGAGTCGATATCGACACTTCTCCGATAATCTACCGTAATCATTTTTCTTTTTATATTAGAAATATTATATATTGTTAATTCAAAATTATTAGCAAGTAACAAATAGGTACTCATGTTTAAAAGATTTAAACAAGAAAAATTAATAACAAGTATAAAACTAAATTTTTACTGTATAAATGAAGAATTTTTAAGAATTTAATCAATGTGTCGATAACTTGTTGTGTCTGTACTTTTTTAAAAATCGCCTGTCGACGTATCCGACACGTATCGTGTTGGACACACATGTCCATGTTGGTGCATCATAGTTGGATATTAATTTACTCTATAAAAGAGCTAGGAATTAAAGGAAAGACTTTACAAAATGAATATTTGTTATAATGATATGTATTAAAGAATTAGAGAATATTTCGATGTGAGACTTCACTATGTCTGAATATTGCTATTATTTCAAAAACCTTATACCCGCAGAAAGTAAATGTTAGCTGTGAACCCACCAACTAAAAGTATTTTGACAAATATCCTATTTGAGTAGGAAAAAGAAAAAAGAAAAAGACGGCCCAACTTCGACGATCTATAAAAAATTATATATACTCATTGTAAATTGAAATAAATATGTATTTTTTTTTAATTACTATAGTTCGCAGGTTTTGTTAATTAAAAAAAAAAAAAGACTAGGAGAAAGGCTTGGCCTAACTTCCTGCTGAAGTTACAAAAGAATAAGTGAAATGTTTTAACATTTACGTAGGTGGTAATTAGTTATACCACAAATTAATCACTTTCCTGAGGCAAAATAATCAATTACAAGATCAATATGTGAATCTTTTAACATTATTTCACAGTCAGTGAGGTTGCCTTAACCTTAAAGCTACATAAGCCAAAACCCTATATCCCACCAACATTACAATCAAAGCAGCCATATCCACCACCATAGTATCAATACCAAGATACTTTATGGCTGGAAAATCTTGAACCCTGCATTCTTTACTTCCCAATCCACATTCATAAACCTCATTCTTGGAGTACTGCACAACTACAAGAAACTTATAACAGTAATGGGAAAAGGAAAAATATTTTAACCAGTTAATGTAAGTTGGCATATGTTGAATGTAATATCCACTGGCAAGTAAAAACACCAGAATCATTACAGAAGATAAGGTTGCCGCCTGCTTTACGTCCATTAAAACTGCTCCGAGGGCAAGACCGAGGCCCTGAGAAACTAGAACGTTGAGGAGAACTATGGAAAGGGTTAGCAGGAAAGATATAACTGATGGTTTGAGGCCGCTCATCCAGTATGTGATTGTAGTGAATATGGTGGGAAGTACGAGCTCCATTGGTAAGTCGCCGGCGATTCTTGCGAAGTAATAGGATGAGAGACGGTACATGCCTGAGGAGAGTTCTCTTGTCAGCATTGGCCTTTCTTGTGGGAAGGTGAATACGGCATTGAAGAGAGGGAAGAAGCCCCAAAATATTGAGAAGAAAAATAGCAATCCCACCTGTCCAACAAACATTTTGGTTTAGGTCAAGTCTCGTCATCACCATTTATGAAAAATATGCACCAATCATGTATTTGATTAAAAAAATGAATTTCACTAAGGAGCATTCTTAAAAATTAAATATATTAAACTACGTATCTTGCATCTCTAATAATTCAAACATTTAAATGAAAGCAAACAAAAGAGTTTAGTTTTATTCTTATCATCAACCATTTCTAAAAATTTATGCGTGTGGTGGGGGCATCTGATTAAAAAATAAATTTTAAATATACGTGAGGAGTTCATTGAAAATTAAATTTAAGTAAATAAATATATTTCCTTTTTAAAAACTTGAACTTTAGATGTGTTAATACGATGATTGAACTTATAAAAAGGGCACATTAACATTATATTTTGGTCATCTCAAATTACCGACAACCTGAGACCTAATTGTTAATCGATATTTTGGAACTTTTAATTTCATTCACTAATTACTGATCTCGTAAGAAGAAGAAATCCTCCAAAAGATAGCTTAAATTGGTCAATTTGAGCTACTGTATAATTACCTGATCTTGTATATGATTAGCATCTGAATGCCACCATAAAAGTCCAGAAACAATTGAAACAGACAACACTTGGAAAATTCTTAGGCCTGAGAAAGACTCATGTTTCCTTTCCTTAAGCCCTCTGCTCAACAACACCTTGAATTGCACCCACCAACTATTTGTCCATTGATTTTCAGAACCTGATAAAAATAATGAGAATCGAATTTTAAAATTAACCCATAAAAAAAGAAAATATATAATCATTTTATTGCAACTTTGTGCCAGCTCAAAAGTCACTTTAAAATTTAAAGCAAATGGATTTCATAGTGACAGAAGATATACTTCTTGATGGTAACGACTTTCCAGGAAGAATTTCATCTTGAGATGCTCTTTGAATTTCTTCTTTAAGAATTGGAAGCAGGTTCTTTTTGTAAGAGGATATAAGGAATTGTTTTGTTGAATTATAGTCATTTTGGCTTCCATGAAACTCCATTTGATCGTCCTGCCTTGTCTCAGGATTAACACCTGTTAACATAAAATTTCACGTCATTTAAAATTGAAAGTTGAAACTTTCAATCATTTCGTGGAGTGCAAAACAAAGATATATATATTTTATATTATCAATCTGAAGAGGCATTAAAAAATAAAAACATTAGTCTAAAGCATAGTACTTTTTATTATTTTAGATAAAGGGAACAATATCAGACATACTGAGACAAAGAAAAGTAAAAGCTTAGTTGAAAGTTGGAAACTTTAATTAGTCAAAGCTCAAAAAAAGATGAGGGCAGAAGAAAAGTTTTTTTCTGCTAAACTTACTTTTGACCAATTAAGTAGATACGTGTGTGATGCATATAGTCTTTGCTTTGCTTTATTATGGATGCAGCTTTTGAGTGACCATGTTAAGCTATCCAAATATCATAAGCAATCTAGGGTAGGGTAAGAAGATGATTATTAATATTACCAACACAACATTATTTGAAAGGACCAATTAGCAGAAGATTAGATAAGTTATTTACATAATTTCAAATGTCCAATTATTAGAATATTTATCAAAACTTCAGTATAAGTTTATGGGGGTAGAGTCAGAGGTTTCAAGAACCCCAATTACCATAAAATATTAGAATAATTCCCTCCGTACAGGAAATTATTCACAGAAATCGTTGGCAGCACATGTATGGTACATTTGCTGCCATTGTTGTGTCGAAAACAAATGAAAAAATGTCAAAGTATTCTTCTGTAAAAATTCTGTCAAAATTTTTATGTACTTGTAGCATAACTGAAAATATTGAACTTTTTTGGCCGGCAAGAATAAGAATTTTAGTATAAGCTCATATTTTTTTCCAAACTCTCACAGATATCATAAATAAATATTATTATTTTTTCTCTTAAACGGAATCGATCTGTCTGGACGGGAGTTTTTAGCCGCACTTAAGAGCATGCAGTGAAAATTTAGTTATTTTTGTAGAGTATTAACAATAATAGAAATGAAGAAGAATATTCCATACCATTAGCAAGATCCAGAAGAAAATCCGCAGGATTCATAAAATTAAATCCGGGCTTGTAACCAATGGAAGCAAAATAGTCCATCACTTTATTGGCACTGCCACTGTAAATTGGACACCCCTCTGATAACACTATCACCTTATCAAACATCATGTACAAACTACTAGACGGCTGATGAATGTTCGTTATAACCGTCCGACCACCGCAAGCCAGCCGCCTGAGTGTGGCCACAATCCGCTGTGCCGTGGTGGAGTCCAGGCCGGAGGTGGGCTCATCCAACAACAAAAGGCTTGGATTCACTAGCATTTCTTGCCCAATACTGACCCTTTTTCTCTCCCCACCTGATATTCCCCTAAATAGAGGCCCACCAATCATGCTATTTCTACAAGTTGTCAATCCTAGTTCCGTGATAGTCAATTCAGCATGTTCAATTTTCTCTCGTCTAGTGAGCTTATTTGGTAGCCTCAACAAAGAAGCATATGTTAAGGTTTCAAGAACTGTCAGGTGGGGATATAGCACATCATCTTGTGTAACAAATCCGGTTTTGCGCTTGGTCGAGCTCGAAAAAGGGTGTCCATTGTACGTAATCAAACCGGAGATCTTTCCTGGTAATCGACTGGCAAGTGCTGTTAGAAGAGTGGTTTTGCCACTCCCTGATGGGCCGAGCATGGCCAGAAGTTCACCAGGTCTAACAACACCACTAACACCATTGAGTATGTGACGTTTTACCTTAGGTTGAGGTGAAGAAAAACAGTTTCTATTTTCTCGTAACTCAATTGCGTATGATACATCTTCAAACTGCACAAAAATTATAACAAAATTACAAACACGAAAGAAAGGCCAACCTATGGTTAATTGGACGAATGTACTAAGTTTAATTTGAGTCATGTAATGAAACAGTCATCCCCTCTCCAAAGACTTAAACTTCTACACAAGAATGGTTCAAAATCGTCCAATTTGAAAAAGTTGTGTTAAAGACACAATTTAAATGAATAAGTGGTCTCTTCTCTATAATTTAATCTTTTAGATGAGATGGTTAACAATGAAGCTAGAGTACTACGTACCTTAAGGGTGATGGGCCATATGGATTCGCGTAAAACGGAAATTCTAACGGTATTAGCATGATTTTGTTCTGGTATTTGATCACCTGGACTTGGGCTTACATTGCTGGTTGAGTCAGGTGACTCGTCGTGCACAGAAATATTATAGGTTCCATTACAGACTAGAGCTTTAGCTGCAACTCCATTAATATCTTGCTCAAAAGGCATAATTTAATTTGAGAAAAAGAAACACAAATAGTACTACAGTGGAATGAAGAAGAAGAGGAAATGCTCTTGTTGTTTGGGAGAATTAATGGTTGGCTCCCATGCAGAGAAAGGATTTAAAAGTAGAATGCACGAGAGATGGATTGTGCAATGACACATTTATATACAGCTGCAAGAATCCTTCGAGGGAATGTGCCAGGAGCCAACTGTATCTGTAGTGTTAGATAGGCGAGTTATTCTTCTTGGACAGGGCCAGCCCTGTCCATATAACAGAACTCTAGCTAGGCAATGCAATATAGAATTGTTAATTGCACAGTATTGGAAGAAATGGTTAGGTGGCTGACTTTGGAGCTAAATTTGAGTGGGACTCGATTGTTCATTTTGAAATATGGAAGTTGATTTGTGCTCTCCTCTGTGAGTACATCGAAATCATGTATTTACTTGCCAAAAATGATACTCGGGTGAATGAGAAATTGGTGCTAAAAATATGTCATGTGAAAGGAGTTTATATGGGTAAGAAAACTAAAATAAACTTGTCCCACATAAGAAAATGAGGAAAGCAAAAACCACTTTATATAGGATTGTACTTTATATAGAAGCTCTCTTCACGAGCGCTCGCAAGGGGGGTGCAAATCACGGACCGAAATGGGGTTCGGACCTTGAACTCGTATGTGAGCACGACCTACGCACACGAATGTCGAATCCGATTGACCAAAAATTGGCCCCTCAGGCAGGCTCTGAAACNTAAAATAAACTTGTCCCACATAAGAAAATGAGGAAAGCAAAAACCACTTTATATAGGATTGTACTTTATATAGAAGCTCTCTTCACGAGCGCTCGCAAGGGGGGTGCAAATCACGGACCGAAATGGGGTTCGGACCTTGAACTCGTATGTGAGCACGACCTACGCACACGAATGTCGAATCCGATTGACCAAAAATTGGCCCCTCAGGCAGGCTCTGAAACTTCCTTAGTTATGGAGACTTTGGGAAACCTTTTTCCTCCGGTTCAAACACGAGAAATTTCCTCTTGTTCTGTGTACTGTCGAAACTCCAATTCTGCTTCTGTCTATCTTGCATACTGTTTTCCTTCCAAACCTT
>CAIGRN010016719.1:0-19112 GCA_903798345.1 Fraxinus anomala
ATCATGTGTACGTAAATCATTATATATATGTAACACAACTGAAAAAGAATAATGCTAACGTTAGAATTAGGATGTGACCAGAATTCTATTTGGAAGACTATTTGAAATTCTAATTGAAGTTGACTTGAGAATTCTAATTGAAGTCTATTTGTGAATTCTAATTGGAATTGAATTTGGAAGTTATGTTGGAATTTCAAAATTTGTGTTTGACTTGAAAAATACTTGAAGGAGTCCAATGTACAATAAAAGAGGAAGAAATCGTGCAATGAAAAAGGAAGCAGAGCTTTAGTGCTCGATTACTGTCAACGGCAACTCAAGTGCCTGAGGTAGGGATGTCAATGGGTCGAGCCGAGCAATATAAGCTCGTGCTCGTCACGAGCTGAGCCGAAGTTACTTGTGGCTTGGCTCGTGAGCTCGTAAAAAAAAATTTTTTTTTTATAACTATACAGACCTTTAAAAAAATTAAAAAAAAAAAAATTTGACAAGCCGCTCGTCAAAAACAAGCAGAGTAGGCTCGGCTCGCCTAACGAGCCAGCCTGCTCGGCTCGGGCTCGTGGCTCGTAAAAAATGAGCCGAGCCGACGAGCCGCTCGACTCGTTTGCCACCTCTAGCCTGAGGCTACAACTCGAGCGATAGTCTTATCCGAGTTTTACACAGTTCGCGATTTTTGTAATTTTTTAAATCCTATTTTGTCCTGAATACTCCATTATTATTTAGACTTATTCTACTTGATTTCCACCGCATAACAGGCTCTTCAATTGCTAGAGATAAAACTCATTTGTGACATTAGGCTTTCAAATAGGTACAAAGGTGCTGATTAGTTGTTTATGCTTTGAATGTGTTGATTTTAGCCAAAATCTTTCTATTGAAGCATTTAGTTGTGATAATTTTGTTACAATGCTTGTTTATGCCTTGTTTGGTTATTATTAAATCATTTGTGATTTTTGTTACTCAAGATTCGAGCAAATTTGGTGCTCAAGGTAATCTTGCAGATGAACAATGCTTGGATTCTTACTCAAATGGAATTAATTGTGAACGTGATGATTTTATTGTTCGTGGTGATTCGAGCAAATTTGATGCCTAAGGTAATTTTGCTTATAAGCAATTCTTGGATTTAGTACACATTTGCTTAGTTTGGCCTTAGAGGTTATTTTTAACCTAGATGTCCAAGATTCGCCCAACTAATCATGAGGAGTGGCGGCCTTCCCCCCTGGTTCGCCACTCAGCTAAATTCGGATGCGATCACAGCTTATACACACTTGGACCGGACATTCGACGATTTTCCATCATATGGGCCTCTGCCTTCCAACATTTAAATGTTGTCTTCTAACATAAATGTTGCCTTCCAGATGTCGTGAGAATTCGAACCTCCGATACTCTATAGAGAATCCTTCTACTTTACCATTGTATCATGCCCGTGGGGACAAAAATTATTTCCTTGGAGGTTTTGTGTAAAGAGGTGGAGCAACTCGTACAAAATAGTGGTTAGACCTTCCGCACATTACTGCAAATGTGTACAAGTTGAGCCTTTGCATTTAGTGCTAGTCCATTAAGTTCCTTGAGTGAAATATTATATCAATTAGTGGTGCAAGTAATTTATAGGAATAAAATAGTCATGTTAAACTCTACATATTTCTGTGCTAGTGCCATGCTACATTGTTTTAAGCTTAACCACTAGTCATCTTCCACCACCATTTCAAATTAATAATAAGTGATTTTTAACATACATATTGAAAAACCACAAAAAATAAAGAAATTTATAACTCACTCAATATATACCATATTAAAAATTACAATTTGAACAATACAATACGACCAGTATACATTGTTAATTTGTGAGAATTACATAATGACTAAACAAATATATGCAGAATATGTTATCATTGTCAACCTCAGCCGTAATCATAAGTTGTCCACTCGTCTGAAAATGATTGAGACGTGCTGTGAAGAGGCAGCAAAGAAATATATGTACTCAGTTTCAACCAATTATTACTATGCATACAGCTGTAAAGGCCCGGAAAATCTGACTCACGAGATCAAATGTAACTTTTCTTGGAGAACTATTTCTTCATGTATATTTGATACACAATATTATAATGTGCTTGACATCATATTTTCTTTCTTAAAAATTTCCAACTCATTAATATAAATACAACTCCTTTGCAGCCCTCCCAGGTGTAAAATGGATTCTGCCAGACTCTATTTCCTTCTATGGGGTATGCATATCATATGACATATGGTGACAACTTGGGATCTCTCACAATAAACACCAAAATAATGAAGCCCAGCTAAGCCCTATTTCCTGTCAAAATCCCAGTGTGTTATGGTCAACTCCCTTTCGAGATTGATGCGACCCATGATAACGACTAGAACGGCTAACCGTGTTGAATGCTTTAGCAATAATAGACTGATTTTGAACTAACAAAGCAATGTCTCTTGCATAAATTATTTTTATATAAATCCAATGTATTTCTCAACTCTGTAATATTAAGATTAATCGAAAAACATTAAAGAGACTAAATCCCTGTTTGGTACAGATAAAAATCAAAATTTAATAATAAAAATTGATGAAATATATGATTAAAAAATTGTGAATTCCATAAAATGTATAATTAAAATTCATTGTTGACTTTAACTTAAATTTTACTCAATTTTTTAGCAAAACCAAACAGGGGCTAAGAGAAGCAGGCATGATTCATGTGTGTGAACCGACAAGGTTGGTACATCAACAAACATCACACCACAAAACCAAACTCCTTTGAACAAGATAACTGGGATAACAACAATTTTCACAACAATATCCCCCAACCCAAACAATTGGAAGAAACAACTAGTCCAGTAATATTAGGACTTCCTATATCTATATTGCTTCGTCAATAGTGGTGAACAATGGCAAAACAGCAGTACCCTAATGACATGTTTGGTATACAGTATTAATTGAAGTGAAAATAGAAAAGACAATGAAATCAAAATCATATTCATTATACAACTGCACGATCCTTCTTTTCATTATAGCATTCATAAATTCAACAAACAAAAAGCTATAGAATCAACTCATATATAAAAAGGAGAAAAAATCTAAAGAATAAAACTGCACTTCAAGAAGAGGATGAAGAAGAAACAGAGAAAATTCTCCTCCTTTTTTATATGGAAAAACTAAAAACAGAATCAATCTTTACTAGACCCCCGAGGAGCAATAACTTCATTTACTTCCCTCCTCAGAAAGGAACTAGAAAACTTTGTTAGTGGATCACACAATGAAGAGTTAGGGAATCAATTCCAATAAACAAAATTCAGTTTATAGACAACCACCCTTGCCGAAACTTTGATGAAATGCTCAGCACCAAAACTGAGTGGTTAAATAACATTTCATAGTGAACCACTTCCACAAATTTACACCTCTCATGCCAATGCAATAGAAACACATTAGCATTGAAGAAGGATCAAATTATAGAGGACTTAAAACGTGTTCCAAGAAGAACGTTGTTTATGGCCATACCTCGCTGTTCATCATAGCCAAATGAACAGTATTTACAGAAAAGAACCCTGCAAAATTCATGAAATCAATGCAACACTCATAACTGAAAATTTGAAACCCAAAGGGGAAGTAAAATTTGATGAGAAAATGCTTATTGGGAGTACAAACCTTTTGCTGATAAAAAATGGAGCAGCTCAATTGGTTACAGCATTTAGAAGATACAATTATTGGTGTGTGTATTACAACATGTTATCTAGAAACCAAGCTGCCGTTTTGTTGGTGTCTCAAATGTTCAATAAGAGACTGGTAAAAAGATTTCAGAGCCTTGATGTCATTACCCTGAGAATGAAAAGATTGAGATTATATAAGGTGAAATGAGAGGGCATATTAGATAAAGCAGAATTAGAACCATGCATTGCACAAAAGATCATATCACAAGACCAGACAAAAGTACTTGATTTGAATCATCTAGCGATCAAGTTTCTTGTGTACACTACATTCAATAGTGGAAGTAGTTATGTGTACGCTTAATTTTTAAAAATAAAAAAATAAAAAACACACACACACACATCGATATTAACACATTTCAACAAATTTCAAACCAGTGTCCCTGTGATTCAGGTTTGTGGTTGAGCAATCTCAAAATTTTAGAGCTTGAAAAGCCAATACTTAGTAACCAAACCTCAATGCAAGCAGCTGGCACCAGGCACCCAGAGTAACGCCACAAAATTCCACTGCACACAGAGACAGGACCTACCACCTGCCACCTCCCACTCAATTCCTCCACCTCTGCCTCCCACCCACACAAAAGTTGAATAGAAAACAAACAAAGAAAAAGGTCGCACTAATATATTGATCAGCTGAGCGCCAGCAGAAATAAACAAACTGCAAAAGTATAGATAACTGTCCAGTTAACATATTCTAGAACTTTGTATTCATTCTCCATTTACAAACCAACAAAAATGTTTCACGTCGATGGGCTCAGGATCATTATCAGTTGTTTGTAACCTGGATCAGCTACTACCTTAAAACATTTTTATATACCAAACATGTTGTCATATGCGAAATTCAATTGCAAGTTCAAATTACTGTTGCTAAAAGCAATATATACCTGCAGCTTTTGACAATACTGTTCTGCAAAGTCTCGAGGGCAATGCGCATTGGAGAAACCTTTTGATACAAAATGATGAAGAAAATCATTGCCAAATTTCTCATGCATGATCTTCTGAGCTAGCACTATTTCTCCGAACAAGACAAGCTGCCATCAAAACCCCAGATAAAGAATGGGAATTTATTTACCCATGAATTAACAAAACAAAAAAGATATTGTAAAATGCAGTGTTCTAAAAAGAGTAAAACATGGCTAGGCGTGGAAGCAAAGATTCAAGCTTTACGAGCCTAGGTGAGACTTGGGCATAAAAAAGCGTTTATTTATTGTTAATAGTATTTTAAATTTCTAATCATTTTAAAAATCATTTAATAATTAAAATAATACATATCAAACATCTAAAATTATAAGATATTGTATTTACTTAATAATTCCTACAATTAGTCAATTATACAATTTTCAAGTTTTCGAAATGTAAAAATTAGAATATTTTTCATAATTTCAATTTTCAACTAAACAAGTCATACTTAATAGCTTTATAGGAATTTCATACATGCTTTTGAAGTTTGTAACAAAATAACGAGTCTCAAGTCATAATTACATAATGTAGACAACATCATAGTTTAAATCTTAGTTAACTATTTAGATAAAGTCATTTTACTTTTGTACGGATAAAATCTTTTAAAAATTTGAAATTAACGTCAAATGAAAATTTAGAAAAAAAACAAAACAAAACAAAACTAATAAGCTAAAGCCAAATAAAAGACTTAAAAAATGGAAAAAATAAAAAAAACTAATAAGTGTGCCTAGGGAAGACGAAAGGAGAGAGGAAAAAATCCAACCGTTTAAGAATTGGAAAAAAAAGGTCTAGGCGCGAAGCGAGGCATTTTCCCTGAGCTTCGAGCCTAGGCGAGCTCTTTAGAACACGAGTAAAAAGCAACCACTTCAGTAGAAATATAAATTAGTCACCAGCAATGCCAAACAATGTCATCACAAACAACAAATCCTAGGTGGAAAAAAAATATTCTACATACAAATACAAGCTAAAAACTTGATCTTTTAAGGTCAAGGAAGATGATGAACAACATAGAAATCCCAACAACATATACTTGCATATTGTTATTTAGAAACGTCGGCAAGACAATGTGTTCTGATCTTGGCATTACATCAACTTACAGTGTTTGCATCATGAAATTCAAAGGAGTTGTCAAGCACACTGTATAGACAACAATTGGTTGCGAACACCTCAACTACAAAACTTCGGAAACCAGGAACCTGGAAAACAGTCTCCCTTTAGTATTCTGAAGAAATTGTCACTACAATTATTGAGTTTAAAGAGTATATACCTTTTCTTCGCTGCAAGGACTTGTACACCAATCTTTAATTAGCCTTATTATTATCTGTACACATGCCTGTAAGACAAAACACAAAAGAGGTTGGCTTGATCGTACACCAACATATATTCTAAGGATTCTGAAGGATATTAATGGTTGTAAGCACTTCTGCAGTAAGAGAGTAGTGGTACACACCTTCCGTACAGTGATATCATTATGATAACAAGATGCATATAACAGCAATTGCATCATTGGATCCAAGTAGCCCTGGCCTTTTGGAGAAAGGAAAATTGGCGATAGATCATGAGTAGCAATCACTTGAAGAAATGTGTAAAACATTCGCTGAAGCTCTTGCAGCTCACGGATTTCCTGAAAGAAAAGAAATCAAAATGACACAAGTCAACTCATCATCATCTGAACTGAAACAAGTTTTTGAAAAAGAATTCTCTTTTAAGTTCAAATATAAGTGTATAATGTCAAATGCTTCATGCTTGCCACAACATCCTATTTCCCCTTGTATCCAAAAACAAAATCGTAATAGAGATCCTTTTGTTTAGATATCCATGTTGATAATGTATAATAAAAAGTTTTATTGCAACATCTATGCTATCGATTACTAGTATGTGTTACACTGTATGCTTGTAAGTAGAAATCATTTCCACACTGAGGCAACTGAAAGTCTGAAACAATCTTAGAACCAAAGAGAAGCGACAAGGTCAGAAATGCTTATTGCATCAATACTTGCAACAAAATCATGAAAACTAGAATGCCTCCACATGGTCACCTCACTACTCAACAAGTTAACATACCTCAGTACTGCCACCAGGTCCTGACGGAATATCACCTCTTGGGAGAATACTAAACAGCCTACCAGCAATAACAGGGTACACTTCCTCCAATATGTCACGGACTCCAGTGTTGAATTTGCAGATGAGCTGGTTAAGGAGTACCAAAAAACCCACCAGTTCCTTTGGCTGCATATGGCAATAAGATGGTCAAAGCCCTGAGTAATACCATCTACATTGTAAAAAGCAGATGGAAGGAGAAAGACAAATCGCGAATCAATGATCACAAAAATTCATACTTCCCTTAAATGTTCATAACATTGATAAATGATATCAATAAGTAAATACAGATCATAGGTATAATATCCCAAAATCTTTTATAGTTGCTAATTATGCAAATTAGGGCCTTAGGGTGAAAGTTAGGGGATCAAATTGCATATCGGCCAATAGTTTATATATATATATATATGTGTGTGTGTGTGTGTGTGTGTGTGTGAGAGAGAGAGAGAGAATATATATTATATATAATTATGATTAATTTATTTAATTGTATGATTACTATAATTACGTTCGTTTGTATATGTATAGTTATATATAATTATGGTTGACCGATTTAAATTATAGTATTACCATAATTATGTGCACCTATGTATGTATAATTATTTATAATTATGGTTGATTGATTTTAAATTATATAATTACTATAATTACATACATCTATATGAAATTATAGTACTACTATAATTACGAGCATATATGTATGTATAATTATATATAATTATGGTTTAATGATTTCAAATATAGTTTTGCTATAATTACGTGCATCAATGTATGTATAATTATATATAATTATGATTTATTGCTTTTAAATTATATAATTACTATAATTACGTGTGTCTATATATAATTATGTCTAATTATGATTGTTTGATTTAAATTATATAATTAATGTAACTCATTACCTTATTTAATGCACAATTATGGGGACACTATTATAACACTTTCATTTTGGTACCCCTAAATGCACCTATAAATACTGTACCTAAATTTTAACCACAAACATATACAAATTAACACTCTGTTGAATAAGCTAAATTCTCCTCTACGTATTTACTACGATTCTCTTCAAATTATCAAGGTAAGTGTAGTCATATATTGTACGTTAAATCGTTTTTCATACTTTAAAATATGGATTTCAATTTATGAATACGATATGGGTCCTATATGTTTAAATTCAACGGGACCAGAGTTTAGTAGCATTATGCACGGAAATTATAGCAACGAAGTACGGTTCTTAATTCTCGTGTCTCCCTATATATGTTATGATTATGTACGGGGATTATGACCACCTAAGTTCGGTTTCTAATCCGCTTATCTCCTTATGATATTATTGAACAACTTATTACTTTACTTTTATGATTTAGTAATTCTTCCCTTTTTCAATTATTGTAATTAGGATAAAAGTTATTTTTTTTATGAAAGTTAAGTTCTATTTGTACGGTAAGTATTTAACAACTCAAATGGTAAATCTTGGGTCGTTACAATAGGTATCCAATTCTAAACCCTTTCCCCTCACCCACCATCATAAGAAATCAAAATTGTTAATAGATAAAAAAGATAAATAAATAAATATAGAATATCGCACCATAAGTATGACACGGAGCATGTACCCATATCCTTATTGATGTAACATTTGTTACAGTCAGAAAGCACATTCCAGTTTTTGACCATTGGTAGAAATTTTAAAAAGATCTTACACAAGTTGCAAAATGTACAAGAAGGAAAAAATAATCACAGAACATGTCATCAAGAACATAGATTTTTAGAGGTCAAGATTGAAAAATAAACATTATCAGGAATGGAAATTGTTAGCTGGTAGAATCTTATATACTAAAGTTAACTTGGTAATTTAACAAAATCTGGAAAGAGGCAAAGATATAAATTAAAGTTTTGATAAAAACAAACTATAAAAATAAGAAGAAAAAAAGGCAGATATTATACCTCACTTTCTGCTAGCAACTGCTCCAGTGCCTTGGGAAGATATGGGAACACTGATGCTCCTAAAGTATCTACCATACGGTGCATAAATGAAGTGACCTAACAAAGGAGGTCCCATTAGTCGAAGAGCTCGTCATACAGCATTAATGCAGAGAGCTCAAAATCATACCTTACACCGTAGTGGTTCTATCTTTGGAAAGACAACTAGTAGTTGTAGGAGAACATCCAATGTCTGAATATTTATAAATGAACCCATTAAAACACGGAATAGATAAAAACAAACATCCTTAAGTCTAAAAAAAATCTGCTCATAGAACCCCAAAGTTCTATGACGCCCTTGTACGAGGTATGTGGTATAGAAAAACATTTCACGCATCTTCTTCACAGAGGAGAAGCATAAATTGATATAAATAACCAGAGGGGCCGTGGAAGGTTGAAGATATAGTAGGCTAGTATGTGGGAAACAAGAGAGCAGTAGGAAGAGGAATCAACGTGTGGGGCAAGTGAGCATGGGCTAGAAATGGCACTAATAATCAAGGTTCTAGAATAATTAGAATGCAGATTAAACCCCTGTTTTGGGCTCCATTTTAATGTGATTTTGGGAGAAAATGCATTTTGGAATATTGATTTTTTGGAGAATGCGTGGTTATAAGATAAGAAAAAGTTTTGGGTTTACGTGTAATATTATTTTATGGAAGAATGTGCGGTTGAAAATGAGTTTTGAAAAAATGTATTTTGGAAATAATAAATCCCAAACAGGGGCTAAATCATGCAACAGTTAATTTGGATACGAGAAAAAGATGCACAGCTAAGCTTTCCACCAACCTGTTTGAACATGACACCAATTGCAGGGCGACTGGCAATTACAAGACGCTCACTGAAGCCCTGAATCAAACATGCACCATACTGATTAGAATATAAGCCCTGTTTGATGGCTATTACTTGACAAAAACAAAGTTTTGAATAGTAAAATTTTGGAGAATGAGTGGTTAAAAATAGGAAAAGTTTTGCGTTTACGTGCAGAATATTTTATTGTGTGAATGTGTGGTTGAAAATGAGTATGTAAAATAAAGAATTTCGTAATAATGGTCGTCAAACAGGGGCTAAATTTATGCAAAAATTATGAAACTGCAACTGTTGTCCAAGCAGATTCAAACTTGACAAAATAATGTCAAGTCAAACTAGCAAATTAGATGAAGCTTAAATTTTCACCCTTTGAAGATTAATAATTATTAAAAAGATGTCATCCTTTCTACCTATCATACTTAAAATGAGACAATAAATTTTGGTTTCCTTTCTCATCAAAGATACTAGAGAAAAGCATGAGACATATTTCAAAAAGTTAAAAATAAAAAAATAGAGCAACTGGGATATACAAGAAACGAGAAATTAGAAAGGTCAAGAAAGACCTTGCTGAGGGCATTAATGGCCATAATTATTTGCAGGATCTTTGCAATATTTGTCACAGATTCATCAGGAATCTGAGTTTGAGCATTTAAGAGGGCAAACTTAACCTGCCAAAACGTGTTGATTTTCAATTAACTAAGTGTTGCGTAACAAAAAATCAATTTAACATAGATGAGAATATATGTCAACTTAACAAATGATAAAGGAGGTCTTGCAAGGGTAGCCTAATAAACATGTTTTTATAACAAGCGATCAAACTTTACCTGCTGACAGAGAGGAGTAAGCAAGGCAGAAAGGTAGTCAGATTGCTTTTCAAGCGGTACATCTTCCATTCCAATTAATAACCCAATTGCCTGTAAAGAAATGACAACAACTCGCCTTGGATCAGGCATCAATAATATAAACCTGCAAAAATAAGCCCCTGTGTGACAACCATTATTTTCAAATTCTTTTTTCTACATACTCATTTTCAACTACACATTTACACAATAGAATATTTTGTATGTAATTCCAAAACTTTTTCCTACTTTTTAACAACACGTTCTCCTAAAAATCACTATTCAAAACATGATTTTTCCCATTTAATGGTTGTCAAACAGGGGCTAAATTACTGATATAACATATACCTCAAAAATGTGACTACCATCTTCAGATCCCGAACGTGCTTTTGATGAACCATCCATTCTAGTAAATTGTGCAACTGTATCTTGTAGACTCTGGAAATCCAAAGAAAAGTCAAGCTCGTTAAGGAAAAAGAGAATAACAAGGTGTGGCGATTACTCAAATTTTCAACCATCTAAAACAATAACAAAAGCTTGCTACTATATAAATCATTTTCTTAGCACTGTGCTCGATCCAACCCAAAACTAAGTCTACTTAAAAGTAGGCCTGCTCATGGTTCAAGTTGAGTTGGTTTTGAGCTCAACCCGAACCGAAACCAACTTGGTCGATTTGGGTAAATTCCAACCTAAATTGACTCAATCTAGTAGTTGAAACCGAACCAAACCAAACCAAACCAAATCAAATCAAATCAGTTTGGTTTGGTTAATCGGTTTGAATATTTGTATGAGTTACAATAATTCATATACCTATTTTGGGTTTAAAAAATTGTTTACCTATATATATAAGTTTTTTATTTTTGCTTGCGTATTACATATTAGTTACATATACCAACAAACAATTACATAAAAATGAAAATTAAGTCTACAATCTAAATTTGGAGTTTATAATAAAAAATTATTCTCCTTGCTTTTCTTATCTTTTGGAATTTGGAGTTTTAGTAGAAAAAGCATAGAAGGTAAACAAATTATTTGAGAAAGAATTATATTTATGTTTTTATTATTTTATTTTTATGTTTTTTTTTGTGAATTTTAAAATGAAAAAATAAATGTATTAGCGGGTTAGGTCGGTTAATTGACAGGTTGGTCTTTAATGGTTAAAATTAATTTTTTATTTTTGCTTGCGTATTACGTATTAGTTACATATACCAACAAACAATTACATAAAAATGAAAATTAAGTCTACAATCTAAATTTGGAGTTTATAATAAACAATTATTCTCCTTGCTTTTCTTATCTTTTGGAATTTGGAGTTTTAGTAGAAAAAGCATAGAAGGTAAACAAATTATTTGAGAAAGAATTATATTTATGTTTTTATTATTTTATTTTTATGTTTTTTTTTGTGAATTTTAAAATGAAAAAATAAATGTATTAGCGGGTTAGGTCGGTTAATTGACAGGTTGGTCTTTAATGGTTAAAATTAATCTTTTGGAATTTGGAGTTTTAGTAGAAAAAGCATAGAAGGTAAACAAATTATTTGAGAAAGAATTATATTTATGTTTTTCTTATTTTATTTTTAAGTTTAAAAATGTGAATTTTAAAATGAAAAAATAAATGTATTAGCGGGTTAGGTCGGTTAATTGACAGGTTGGTCTTTAATGGTTAAAATTAACCAAAACAAACCAATTTTTTTGTTCAAACCGACCCAAACCAACCTGACTCGGTTTTGTTTGGTCGGTTTTTTGGGGTTTTTTTGCCAATCCCTACTTAAAAGTCCAATTGAAACCAACTTGTTTACAACCCATGAGGCTTTCTAAAACAAATAACCAACAAAGATGGCAAAAATGAAGATGAATGGTATAATACCTGCAAGATTGTCTCTATATAAGGAACAAGCTTTGCTTTAAGCAATTTGACAACTCTCATGAAAAGATAACTTGCCCTTCGACTCACGTTGACATTCGAATGGTGTATACCTCTTTCGTCAAGAAAGGCACCCAGGGCTACATGAATATATTGAGTGTTCTCTTGCACAAACTTCATATATCTTGTTATCGTTTCCAGGTAAACAAGTGCAACAATCCTATTGGAATGACAAGGAAATTTTGTTGATAAAAGCATCAGAACCAGTTCTCCCAATTGACCACTTGCAGTCCTCATCATATCATCACTTATTGATTCTCCAAGAGCATAAAATAAGGAAAGTGCAGCTTCAACCACTTCAACATTTCTATCCTCTGATGATGCAGCAGCACTCGCTAATGAGTTCCTGATAAAAATCTGAGTCATGTCAGGTGCTACACGACCTACACTGCGAAGCAATACAAATAAATCTTTCCGAAACTCCACCATCCTATCTTCTTCTTCCCTCCCAATCTTGTCCAACACATCAAGATTATTGCGGTAGATAGGATCAAACTGAATCTGTGCTCGAATCACTTCTAATATCTGCCGCAAGTGAAGTAGCTGTGTTTCTGTCAGCACAGGAAGATTTTTCATTGTACCAACATAACCAGAGAGAAACTGCACAATGCTGAACGTTGCGTCAACTTCACAGCTCTGCATTACATAAAAAACCGACGGCAAAACCTCATTCAACAGCTCCAGTGAAATCTCTTTACCATCATTGGAGCTCAAACGCTTGGAACATTCCAAAGCCTCAGTGGCATAGCCAGTAAGCAAAGAAGCCACACCAGAAACCAACTCGGAGTCACTATCCCCTGCTACCAATCCAAAAGCCCTTCTTATATGAAGACTCTGTAAAAGGGCAAGTTTAGACTTTGAATCCATCCGCTTAGAAACCACTGCAAGAAGAACACTGGCAGCAGCAGCCCGCAGCTGATCTGGAAACCCATCGACCAACATCAATTCAAAAAACAAACTAGTAAATGTTTCATTCACAATCAAGCTAATGTCAATCCACGATATGTACCTCCTCATAGAATCTAAAACACTAGTACACAACTCCGGGTCCGAATTCCGGTACATCAACACAATGTCATACCATGCCCTTACAATCTGAGGCACACATTGTGCCCTCATTGCATCCTTAATCCTCCCCGCCACAGCTATCTCATCCCCATTTCGTGGATAGTCTAAGCTGATTACTTCATCGTCCAACGCATTCAAAATCCGACAAAACATATCGATAACCACCCAGCCTTTACTCAAATTTGGCAAAAAATCAATAAAAACAGAAGGCCAAATTGATGGGTACTCAAAATAGATTAATGTCACGACAACCTGTGCAAGCTTGTTCTTTATAAATGCCTGGCCCTCCAAAGCCAGAACAGAGTTGTGGTCATTAACATTAACAGCCTCACAACAAGCCATCGAAAATACGGATTTCCGAATAAAGGACTTCTCCTCGAGGCCCATTGATGTGTATTTGTAGCGAAGGGCCTCGTGGAGGCATTGTAAACACCAGAATTGGACTTGAACTAACTTAGAAAAACAGAGCTTCTCTATACATATGGTACGAATGGATGGAGTCTCTTTAACTTGCTGAATAAAAGTCGCTGCCTTTGATTTCAGTTCTGAATCTACAGTCCCGGATTCATCAAAGCATATTAAAATCGCCTTTTCAAGATCATCCATTATTACTACGAAATCCCAAATAACAACTAATAAACTCGCCAAATAAACGCCCACTGCAATAAATTTGAATTAAAAAGTAAGCAATTTCAAAAAGAAAAATCTTTGTTTTTTAAATTAGTTTAATGGAATTTAAAGTGATAGGAGGATTGATGAATTCCAAAACAATTTGATTAAACAAAGGATTTGTTAAGGCTGCTTACCTGAAAACCTAAAAATTTGATTGATGAATAAAGCTAGGGTTTTAGGATAAATTCAGAAATTAAAAAACCTTAAACCTTGGAGTCACCAAGTTTTAGTAATATATATGGGTGTGCACGTATTGTATATATAGGAGAGTTGGCCACAGACGTTGACCTACAAATACTGGAGGAGGAGAAAACGGAGGCTGTGCAAAACTCATCTTTTATACACGCCACCCCGCCCCCACTCTCCAAACCCAACCCATTCCATCCCACTAAGCAAATTTTATTTTATTTGATTTTATTTGAACACTTATGAAAATAAAAAGGGTTAACTATTTGAACGGTCAGTGAACTATATCAAATACTACTATTTAATAATTGAACTTTAAAATATATTTTAATGATCATTGAATTATGCATCGAATTATCCATTTATCACTCAAGTGGAAAAATCCGTTAGGTTCAACAAAAGGCGTTGACTTGAATAATGGATGAATAACGCGGTACATAATTCAGTGGTCATTGAAAATAATTTTTAAGTATAGTTATTAAGTAATGACAAATGGTATAATTTAGCCACATGGTCCATTGAGATACAATTCTAAATTCAATTATTAAGTAGTAACAATTTCTTTTTCCTTCAAATCGACGTCTGTGAAAGAAGAAATTAAAGAAAATGAAGTGGAGAAATAGGAAAATCATAAACATATAAATCGAAGAAAAATAAAACTTTTCAGAATTGGGAATCATGAATTTCCACAAAAGGTCAAATTTTTTTCATTAGGAGCCCACTTTCAAATATCCAAAAGTTCACATAAATCTCACTTGCTTAATTTCACAATCCAATTTCGTTCCAAAATGAACAAATAATACTATCTTTTGCAGAAATTTATGATCTTAAATTTGAAAAATCTAATCTTTTGCATAAATCTCTACCACCACTTTCAAAAAAATCAATCTTTCTTTGAAAAATCCATTTTTTGTGGAAAAATGAGATACCCATCAGGCAAAATTCAATCTTTTGTAGAAATTTTTTATCTCCAATTCTGAAAAGTTCTATTTTTCTTTGATTTATAGACCTCTAAATTCTTGTTTGAGCTACACTAAAATTTTCATTTTCATTCTTCTACTCATTTTCAATCACACATTTTTCAATAAAAATTGTATCTCAATGGTGGATGGGCTATATAAATTGTTACTACTTAATAGCTGAACTTAAAATTGTATTTCAATATTCACTAAATATGCATCGTGTTACTTATCCATCGTTAAAATCGATGTTGTTTGTTGAATTTAACTGATTTTTCCACTTAAGTGATGGACGGGTAACACAGTACATAGTTTATTGACCATTAAGATACATTCTTAAATTCAGTTATTAAATAGTAGCACTTAATACCATTCAATTTATGAACCCTAAATTAAACTCATTGCCTTTTGAATAAATTTAGAGGAAGTGCTCTTTATTGATTTTATATATTGAACATAAAATTCTTTTTAGCTATTTGTATCAATTGAATAGTTGAGAAGACATTATTGATGACAGTGGTGTAACTATTAATGAGAAGAAAAACGCTTGTTGTACATCATTAGATTGATGAGGTGATACAAGTTGAATTAAAATTATCAAAATATCTTCATCACTTAAATAACTGTACTTATGTAATGTGGGTGAATGGTGAAATGAAATTAGAGGAAAACAATTTATTTGGTTGGTGAAATTTTGACTCGGTCAAATCTCGCCACGCCATGTGTTAGTAAATAAATTTGTAAGTTGTGATGTACATGTAATACAATATAGAGAAAATTACTTGAAAGCAAGTTGTTAGTCAATAGATTGATATGTCAAATATTACAAGTAATTAATTAATTTTGTGACATAATTATCACATTACAGACAGACAATTCTAAATATTTACTTTGCTTTTCTATGATGATCAGAACCAACGTGGAGAGCCACACGAAGTGAAATTAAATTCATCAAATAGGTTACATCATGACATGCAAAAAGAAGATTTGAACTTGAGAAATTGCCCTTTCTTCTCGGAATTAATCTAATTTGCGAGATGATTTTTAACATCTTGGATGATATAAATAGGTGTGACAACAAGTGCTTTGATGACAGTGTTGACTATTTTTTATAATGGTCGATGACAGAATGTTATGTGGCATTCTATCTAAGAAAGTGGCAAAATTGTCCGGCAATGTAGCAAGATTGTTCTTCCTATCGTGGCAATCGCTTAAAACTGCTAACAATAAAAAATTTACTCTTTCATCTCTTCCAACATTTATTACTATCCGTATTTTTTTTTTCCAGAGTGAGAAAGATTACATATCTAGAGATGTTCTCTTTGACAAAAAGATAAACCACCAAGTACTTTATACAGTGATGAGTGGATTGCAGATTTGCAGGAAACCAGAGTTTGGAACATCGTGTAAACACTTCAAATGAGATAATCCCACTGGCAATCCATACATCAGAATCTTTAATTCAAACAACTCATAAAGAAACTATTCTGAGCCTTCAACAGGCAAGGCAATAATGAAGAGCACAGTGATCAAGCCCCTTCAAATCCCTCTCAATGAGAAATGACAATCTTAGCGAACAGGTCGAACAAGAAATTGCACATGAAAATTTAGAAATATCAGAACCAATACATGTAAGTGATCAGATGCCTATTAGCGATCAAGGTCTGGAATCCAAACAAAACACCAGGCACACCTCAACTGAATATGCTTTGTGATGTGAACCCGCATAGCAACGAAGGTTACGGAACCCACACGATATTGAAATCCAACCCAAGAAAGTCCAAACAAACAAATTTTATGGATTTGACTCGAAAAATAATGAATTAAACAATCAACACAATCAATATGATATGTTGACCTTTAATTACAGGATTTAAGAAATCTAACTCGAAATTAAAGTTTGACCCGAAAATATTGAACCAAGAAACCAAAGCAATTATGAAAATACCTTGACCCCGTGATTAGAACGATAAACGAATCTCACTTGACTGGTTGAACGCCACGAGAATTAACCTGATAAGTTCGGTAGGATTGTTCCATGAAGAACAAAAGAAAGAAAGCAGTATAGCCTTTCAAATTAATTCCATAATAATGTTATTCAAGTTATAATGAAAATAATGAAATCTATTTAGACTAAACCCTAATTAAGGTGGTTAAAACAGAAATAGACTCCTAAAATTACAAATATATCATATAAAATAGAATCCTAATCAAATGAGGTGATTTCGGAAAAAAAAGGAAAATTTTGATGTCTCGATTTTGCCATCCATCTCCTCAACAAATATTGCACTCTCGGTTGATTGTGGCATATTCCAACTCACATCAGACCCTCCCTCTTCAAGAAGATTCGTCCTCGAATCTTGACAATGAATGCCCAGGTTGTAACCCTTGTCCTCAATTCTCGTAATAACATGAAATCGTCCATCTCCCTTGGGATGTAATTTGGACCTCTTCTGAGTTCGTATCCGTGTCCTTTGTATGTAAACTCAATCACCTTCACACGGATCAAATAATGCACGCTTCGACTTTGCCCTTTTGCATGTTTGAAACATTTTAAGAACAATCTCTTGTTTCTCTTCTGAGCTAGAATGCTCATCGTGCACATCTAAATCCTTCAACCCCATGCATAGGAACTCCTTACATTGCCTCTGACACTCTGTTGTTTCCTCAGGAATTACAAAGTTAACCTTCGAAAATAAAGTGATATCCAAAATAGGGTGGGGTTAGTTAGTTTCATCCACAAGTTGATGTTCCACACTTGAATTGGATGGTATCCCAATTGGCTCATTTTCAAGTACCAAGTCTCCGAAATCCTGCAAGACAAAAATAGTCAAACTTGGGAGGGGTTTGTTAATCATCTCAATGTCACTCCGTTTTTCATGCAAACTCACTTTTGACTTTTATTTTCTCTCTTGTGGCCCCCACGCCTTTTTTAGCCACCTCTCCACTCTCATTTTCCTTTTCACTCCTTTGTGGCTCTACTCATTTCCCCTCATTGTTAGCCATCTCACCATTTTCTCTCGAGCTTACCACGTCATCGTTTTCCCTCTTACTTTCATTTTCTCTCAATCCCTTTTCTCTTTCACTTCTTAATTTGAGTCGATCTTCATACGCTTGTTGTGGTGTCAACGATGCAAGAATAATAGGCTTCTTATCCTTAGTAAAGTTGTACCTATTTTTGAATTCACCATATTTCACCTCCCTATCATATTGCCATTGCCTACCCAACAATATATGCCCAGCATACATAGGAACTATATCGCACAACACCTCATCGTGGTACCTCCTAATTGAGAAGCTTATCAACACCTACTCACATACCCAAACCTCTTCACATTCATCTAACCACCGCAGTTTATAAGGTTTGGGATGTTTTCCCGTAGTCAACCCAAGTTTCTCGACAAGCATAGTACTAACGATATTAATACAACTACTTCCATCAATAATCAAACTACATACCTTCATGTTGACATGACATCTAGTTTGAAAGATCGTCTCCCATAACTGCTCAACATCATCTACATTGATGGGCGTATGGAGACCANGTCAACCCAAGTTTCTCGACAAGCATAGTACTAACGATATTAATACAACTACTTCCATCAATAATCAAACTACATACCTTCATGTTGACATGACATCTAGTTTGAAAGATCGTCTCCCATAACTGCTCAACATCATCTACATTGATGGGCGTATGGAGACCACGCATCACCACACAAGTTTCCTCCACTACCAATTTCTCGACTCCTTTGCATTCTTTACGATACTCCCTAATCTCCCTTTTACATCTATTCCTCCTCTCAACACCATCTCCAACAAAGATGTCTACTCCTTCGTTCAAGCCTATCCATTCTATCGTTTATATCCTCACACAATTTTTCGAGCCGCCGATTCGCCTCATCCGACCTGTTGG
>CAIGRN010016723.1:0-12913 GCA_903798345.1 Fraxinus anomala
CTACAAATAATCACTTGCCCAATAATCAATTTTTAGAAATGGTCATTTGACGCCAAGAAAGAAAAATATGAAAATTTATAGTAAACCTCACAATCGGGGAAATATGAATAAAAAATTAAGAACCAAGGCCCTATTTCTCAAAATAAAATTTGCAATACATGTTTTGTATGTGGAAAAAGTGGGCATACTGCTTAAAATTGCAGATTTTGAAAACAACAGCATTTTCCTCGGGCTAATGTAATTGAAGAGCCACTTGTGGCAATGATTACAGTCATTAACATGGAATAATATGTTGAACGGCGGTGGGCAGATTCTAGTGCCAATAGGCATGTCTGCTATAATAAAGATTGGTTCAAGAATTATACTCCATTCGAGAAAGAGAAAACCATCATGCTTAGTGATTCTAGCAAAACAAAGATTGTTGGGTGTGGTTATTGTTGTCGTTTGAGCTTGATTTAGACGAGTTCAGCCAACTTATTTTGTATTAAGGACTAGGTGATTTTACTGGAATAGTAGAATGAAATGATTGTATTAAATTTTGCCTTGAATTAACTAAAGTACAAAAAGTGGAAAGAATGTGTATTTTCGTGACCCCTCCAAGCGAACAATAAGTTACCTTTTATAGCAAAAAATAGGAGAATTGGATGACTTTGTGTCATCGCCTAGTCCATCCAAGGGATCAATAAGTTGCCTTTTATAGCAAAAAATAGGAGAATTGGTCGACTTTGTGACGTCACTTACAATGTTTAGATGGGCCTCCAACGTCAGCTACAGTACCTTCCTTATTTAATGTGCCAAAATCATTCAGATAAAAAGAGCCTTCTATCGGAGGACAAGGTCGAACCTGACAGTTAATCATAATGTTTAGGATGGGCGCTATTATTCTTAATCATTGCAACACTATAATTTGTTGACTTTGAGGTGCTTAAGTCATCCATGCCACATGTTGTAAGGACGTTGGACGAGGCAATGTGATGACGTCATCCAAGTCAAGTAAGTAATTATGGTGTTTCATAATCACCGCAGGTTTTTATCGGATTGTTAGATGGAAGTTTCATCGAGATGAGGTGAAGGTTTAATTACAAAAATCATTTTAACAGTGTTACTTAGCAATCAATTCTCTATTAATACTCTCATGCCAATAGTTTGTCTCCCAGAGGCTGGGATTGCTAGCGATACCGACCTTTGACTTTGCCATTTGATTTCAGAATTTAATTTCATAAAAAGTTTCCTTTTAGACTTAAGGTAGCATGACTGAAATCTATTTGCTCCTACGTGGCAGCTAATAAATGGCGGTTACTCTAAAAATTTAGCTTAATGAGGACATTTTTCATTCGAAGGGTTATGAATGTTGGGATTCTGCGCTGCTTGGAGACAACATTTGGGAAGAGGTGCCTTTCATCCTTTTCACAATGGTTGGGAGGAGGTACCTTTCGAATTCTCCTCTTATAAAAGAAAAAGCACCCTAATTTTTGTACTTAAATGCTTAATGATTTTAGCCCTTTTTGCTTGTGACTCATTTGTCCTAGGTATTTTTCCTTCCCAAATCCTTATTCGTTTTGTTCTATATAATGAGCTCATACGACTCAATTGTTCATTCTTGGGAAAATAACCAGAAGGAACAGATAAGTTCAACACTATCTCCTTTACCGTTAGCATCTTCTGCTACTTCTTCAAGTTCTAACCTTCGTGGAGTGAGAGCAATTCTAAGCCCAATCCTTTTGAACATGGTTCGACCCACATCATCAATTCATAGTCATTCAGCCCCAAACCCAATTATGGCTATTGTTGCAACGGTTGGTGACAGTAGATCTTTCGGCAAGAAGTTGGAATGCTCAACGATTAGGCCAACTGTGATGGAGAAGGAACTCAAAAAATTGAGAGTTAATTATAGCATCCCAGATTCCATTGAACCCTTCTTGCCCAGGGAAGATTATAGGGCGTGCGATCCTCCAGAAGGGTGTGTGGCTTTGCATCCGACGATTTTTCATGCCATATTGCGACTCGAAATTTTTTATCAACCTGGGAAATTGCCCTAACCCAGCTCTTCCCCAATAGTTAGAAAGCCATATATGGTTGCTTGCAACTGTGGCACCACCTGGACTTCCCGAAAATGTTAGTTGAGCAGTTCAATTACCTTTTTATTTTCAAGGAGGATGGCAAGGGTTTATGGTAGTACTAAACAAGTATGAAGGCTAACACCGGTGGACCTATTTTGTTGGACTTCCCTTCCTCAATCAAGAATTGGAAAGAGAATTTCTGTTATGTGAGAGGAGATTGGCAATTTAGAACAGACGAAGTGAATAGGGACGACGTGGTTCTATTTTCTATCACAAAAATTGTTTGCTTTTTTTCTATTTGCTTACTCGTGTTGAACTAAGGTAACATCAATTCTTCTATATTTTGTAGATCATATTCCATGTTATATTACCCATAAAACTAGGAGGATTGAAAAATGCGGCAAGAGCCCTACCTTCGTATCAGAGAAATTGCAGTAACTTGATTACTATTTCTAATTTTAGTGCAAGTCTCCTTGCTCTAGACCGACATAAGAAATTTCCTCCAATTTTGTTATTTCTTTCTTTTGAAATACCATCATCTTAACCTATAGAGGAGGGCCATAAAGGTTCCCTATCGCCCAATTGCATAACAATCTCCTTTATGGTGTCGTCATTGCCTCATGTTCCAGTAACGTCGTCTTCAATTCCTCCAGAAAGCAATCTCCTCGTTGAACGAGGTCTGAATCTTCGCCTATCCCTCCAGGTAACAAATTTATTTGTTTTATAAAGCATTATCTTTTTATTATTTGATGTTTATATTGGGATGATCTGACCTTGAAAGCATTTGATCATCACCAAGGCGAAGATTTTTAGGTTACAAAGCTTCAAAGCAGATGGAAATGGAGGCAGATGCTCAAAGAGTAAGACGTGCCAAGAAAATGGTACCCATGGAGAAGGATGAGGAAGAAGATGAGGATCGGATATCCTTGGTACGCAGAACTCGATCTGAGGTTCCTATTTTATTTTTTTAGATGAGGCGAAAATTTGCCCGCTCTTACTGGTATGGTTTGGTTGACCTCTCCAGTTCAAGTTCCAATATCTTCCAAGCCTTCTCAATCAACCCCACTTTTGGTACACCTAATGAAATGAGGTCGGAGATTATACACTGATAGGGCATCGTCCAGAAGCATTTCTAGACTTCTTAAGGACCTTACCTCCCAACTCAGACACTACTTCTGCCTTTCCTCCACCAATAAGGATTTTTGTTGATCTGCTTTTGAAGAGTTGGACTGAAAAAGGTGAATAATTTGGAGCAAACGTCAACGAATGAAGCTTGCATTACTGTTGAACTCCTCAGCTAAAATCCATTTTATATATCATGGCCATTTCTGATAATGTGTTGGTTTTCAGTTTAGGATGTCAACTACTTAGCCTTTCTCACTTTGGAACATTTTAAAAGCTTTTATTTTTTTTTTGTCACGTGAAAGTCGAGTTCGATAAGGTAGTAGGTCTTAGAGACAGGCATTGAATCTCCATTCCGCCTTCGAAGATGAGCGAGCTCGTCATGCTGAAGAGAAGAGAGCTTTAGAAGAACGTCTGGCCAAAGCAGGGGTAGAGTTGGAGGCTAAAGTTAAGGCCGAAGAAGAGTTGAAAGACGAGCTTCAAGTAATGAAGACTTGGGCAGAAAAGCTATTGTACGTGCTAAAAATGAGAAGAAAAAGGCTACTAAAGAGCAAGCATTTTTTCACTAAGTATTGTAGCACTTACAACCTTAACTCGATCTGCTGAAGAGCAAGTTCATAATTTTTAATCAAGTGTTGTAGCACTTATAGCCTTAGTTTGGACGGCTAAAAAGCAGGTTTATATGATTTTCCACTAAGTGTTGTAGCACTTACAACCTTAGTGTGAACTGTTGAAGAGCATGTTTGCAAGATTTTTCACTAAATTTTGTTGCACTTACAACCTTAGTGTGAACTGCTGAGAACAAGTTAGCATATTTTTTTATTAAGTGTTGTAGCACTTACAATCTTAGTTGGACTACTAAAGAGTAGATTTATATGATTTTTCACTAAGTGTTGTAACACTTATAACCTTAGTGCAAACTGTTAAAAAGTAGGTTTCTATGATTTTTCACTAAGTGTCGTAGTACTTACAACCTTACTACTGAAGAACAAGTTTGCATGATTTCTCACTAAATGTTGTAGCACTTACGACCTTAGTGCATACTGCTGAAGAGCAGGTTCACATGATTTTATGTGTTGTAGCATTTACAACAATAGTTCGGATGCTAAAGAGTAGGTTTGCATGATTTTCACTAAATGTTGTAGCACTTACAACCTTAGTGCGAATTGCTGAATAATATATTTACATTATTTTTCACTAAGTATTGTAGAACTTACAACCTTAGTTCCGACTACTGAAGCATAGGTTCATAAGAATTATACATATCAAGACATCTAGAAATAACTGGTCATTTATTTATAAAAGGTGTTCTACATTGTTCAGTATACATGGTAGTTCTACCGATAATATTTTTTGAGTGGTCCTGTGTTCCATAGATTCAAAAGAGGGTATCCTTGCATATCTTCGGGCTCTTATGATCTCTTTGGTAAGATTTTGATAACTCGATAAGGCTCTTCCCAATTTGGTCCTAAGGATCCAAATGATAGATTTCCAAATAAAGTCACTAGTCTTTTGTTTTGTTATTTTAGCCAAGAGCTTAGCCTCTGACCATATAGTGAAATAGTCAACGGCCACTATTGCAAATTTAGTTTATCCTTTGTCTATAGGCACAGGACAAATTAAATATATCCCCCATTTGAAAAATGGCAACAGATTGATAATGGAAGTGAGTTCCTCCATGGAGCTCGGATCATTGAGACTAAACTTTGACATTTTTCACATTTTTTTACGAAGTTTAAAGCATCTTATCTTAAAGTGGGCCAAAAATACCCTTGCCTGATGACTTTGTGAGCTAGGGATTGTTCCCAATCATGGTTCCCACATATTCCTTCGTGTATCTCTTGCAAGAAATACGGAGCATCTTCTTCATTCAAACTCATCAACACGGGATAGCATAACTACTTTTATACAAGACAACATGAATGAGAATGTATCTAGTCAATTTGATTTAGAACATCCGAGCTTCTGTAAGATCTACAAGGCTTATTTTGTGTTTGATGAACTGAATGATTTCTTCCGTCCAAGAAGGCTTGGGATCTATTACCATGAATGTTATCATGTTGTCATCTATAGTAGGTTATTTGACATTTCCTAAAGGAATGCTATCCAGCTCATTTGTTTGATTGTCTGACTAGTGCGTCAGTGGGATTGTTCTGGGATCGAAGTATTTGTGTCACTTTAGCCATGTCAAAATCCAGCAGTTTCTTGCACACAACTCGAAGGTAGATGCTCATTCTGTCTTTTTGAAACACATCATTGACCTAATTTACGACTAGTTGGGAATCACTGTAGATTATTACCTAGGATATCCTCGGTTATTTGGCCATTCTTAGTCCAGCTACAATCCATTTTATGAGACGCTCTGAAGTAACTAGTTTTTGTAGGACTTGTCCTAGGAGGTAATTGGTCAGGACATCAATAGGGTATTCTAAGAAATAAGGACGTAATTTCCTAGCTGACATGATTAAGGCGTAAATAAGCTTCTCCATGGTGGAATAGTGCATCTCGACATGATGCAAGGCTTAGCGACATAGTACACAAGGAGTTTTACCTTGTTTTTCTTTCTAGTGAGGACATAATTTAAAGCGTGTTCTGAGACTACCAAAAAAAGTGATAAAGTTTCATTGGTTTTGGGCTTAGAGAGAAGAGGTGGTCTAGCCAACTGCCTTTTCAGTTCTTCGAAGGCTTTATAACATTCTTGGGTCCATTCAATTTGTTTTCCATCTCGAAGAGTATGGAAGAAAGGTTTGCAATGAACTATAGATTTGGAAACAAAGCTACTTAAGGCTATGATCCTTCAAGTTAAACTTTGAATTTTTTTAGGCTTAGTTAGTGCCTTCATCCCCATGGAAGCTCGTATCTTCTTCGAATTAGCTTTGATTCTCCTATGATTCACCATGTAACCTAAGAACTAGACGGAGCTTACACCAAAAGTTCACTTGAAGGGATTAAGCTTCATTTTATAATTTCAAAGTATCCCAAACATTTCGGAGATGTGTTGGACATGGTCTTCAATAGACATGCTCTTTACTCACATGTCATCAACATAGACTTCTATGGTTTTACCTATTTGTTTGGCAAACATAGAGTTGACTAGGCATTGCTAAGTAGCTCCAACTTTTTTCAAAACCAAAGGGCATCATTTTTGTAGCAATATAGTTCCCTATCAGTTATGAATGAGGTGTGGTCCTAATCTGGTTCATACATTGGAATTTGATTATAGCCGGAGTATACGTCCATAAAACTAAGCAATTCATGTCCTCTAGTGGCATCAACCATTTGATCAATCCTAGGAAGAAGAAAGTTGTCCTTTGAGTAAGCTTTTTTAAGGTAAGTGAAATCTATACATACTCACCAATCTCCGTTGCTTTTCTTGAAAGTACTAGATTGGAAACCCACGTGGGATAGAGAGCTTCCTTGATGAACCCGTTGCTTAGAATTTTGTTTACTTCTTTCTAAAGTGCCTCGTATCTCTTCGCACTGAGTGGCCTTCATCGTTGTTGCTTATGACGAACTCAAAGATCGACATTAAACCGGTGGTAGGCAACCTTTGGGTCGATTCTCTCCATATCTTTATGGCTCCATGCGATTACGTCCAAGTTTTGGCTGATAAAGCTTATGATTTTAGTACGAAGTGGTTGATGTAGCTCACGTCCAATTTTGAGCTTCTTAGGGGCTTATCTGAACTGATAAAAAGCTCATCCAATTCTTCACCAGGTTCTACACCTTTGTCTTTGAGTTTGATTCTGGGGTCTAGTGAAATAAGGTCAGGTTCAGCAAGATACACAATATTTACGCCATGTTGAAAGGAGATGATAGGAGCCTCACACTCGGCGGGATAATATAAGATTCGACACTTCTCAACAGGCTCTTTGTTTTTTTTTTTTTTTTACTTTTCCTATCCATGAGGAGTAGAGAACTTAATAGAATATTGGTGGACTGAGACATTGACCTTTAGGTTAAAGAGGACTGGTGTCCCATGATTGCGTTGTAGGATGAGGTGGAGTCAAACACAATGGATTCAACGTTAACACTAACCTGGCATGGAGTTTCTCTGACCTGAACAACAAGCTCGATCTTTCCTTTCGCTATGGTAAGGGCCCCGTTCAAACCGAGCACAATGTTAGAATATAGCTGTAGGAAATGCAATGGTATCCACATCCACCTAAGCGTCCTGACATACAAAATGTTAAAAGCGCTTCCCAATGCAACTAAGATTCGGGGAGCTATTATCAAAATCCCTAGGAAAGGCTACAGATTTATTCTCTTATCGTTATTGTGCAGATGGTTATCTTCCACTCTTCTGCGATATTTATCGGAGATGCCTATTTAGGCTAGTTCAGCTGAAATATGTCTTTTTAGCAGGAATCCCTTGGATCTATTGTACTGTCCTCCTTGGAGCATGTTAACTCCTGTTTTAGGTATGTCAATGTTGTAAGATCTTACCTCAACCTGATTACCTTGTACGATTCATATTCCACCCGAAATTGGAAACTTTATGCAATAATGGTAAATGATGGTGGCGAATTTTAGTTCATGCAATATAGGTCTTCTGAGGATTGCGTTATAACTGGATGGTACATCCACCACTACAAAATCTAAGACAGTTCTTCTTTGATAGAGAATGTCTCATACTTCTACGATCAGGACGATCTATCCCAGTGCCTCAACAGTTTCTCCAGTGAAACCTTGGAGTCTCTTAGTGTAGGGTCGTAGTTACTTCTTTTGGATTCCCATTTGTTCCAAAATCTTGGCATAAAGAGTGTTGACAAAGCTTCTGTTATCCACAATGGTTTGTTGAACAATGATTCCAGGTACGGGCATGGTTATAACCAAAGTGCCACTCTTGTTTTACAAGACTCCTTGGGAATCATCTTTAGAGAATCCAAACCATTCAGGATATTGTATAGTTGTGAGGTTGGAATTGTGTCGTTTGACCTCATAATTTTGCCATATCCGTACTTCTATAGCCTACTTTTTGTGCTCTGTCCGGAACCTTCAACACATTGATTTCTTCTTACTAACATTCTTATATCAATTCTTGGAGGGTTTCTGGCGGGCTGAGCTACTGGGACAGCTTGATGATTAACTTGTGGTTGTATATGAGGAGCTTGAATTATTTTCCCAAGCTTAAATACAAACTCTTGCAATTGTCGTCGTCTGACAAGAGCCTTTACTTGTTCCTTAAGGTCTCTACAATCATTGGTGTTATGTCCAGCGACCCGTGGTAACGATAGTACCTATTCTGGTGACGTCTAGGTGTGTTCGTTTTTAGTAGAAAAGGTTTACAGAAGATCTCCTTAGCTCCAACTTGCATGTAGACCTCTTCCAATGAGGCGTTCAAATGGTGGTATTGGTGAAATCTCTCTGGGTAGGGGCGAGGTCATTCAAAATCCATTTTGTCTTTCTTGCTTTCAAGGTTAGATCTTTTCTTTGTTTTTTTACTTAGACTGAGGTGATTAGTTGAGGTCGGCCTTACCTTCCTCCTGTTCTGACATGGCCTCTTCTATGCCAATGTGTTTTTTAGTGCGGTTGAAGAACTCATGATATGTTTTAGGTCCATCTTCATAAACAGACCACCAGAACCTTATTTTTTGCCTAAATCCAGAGAGGACCGCCATGAGGGCTACATCATCAAATATTTTTTCTACATCCATTGACTATTTATTGAACCTGTCGAGGTAACTTTCTAACAATTCATTCTTTCCTTGCTTGTTGCTTTCAAGACATTCATTGGGGGTGGTTCTTGTCCCATAACCTAGAGATTGGTTTTTAAATGGCGATTACTAGGTCCATCCAGATTGTAATGGACCTCTGGTGCAATTCTCTAAACCATCTTTGTGCCCTATCTCCCAATGTTAAGGGGAAAGCTCTACACATGATGGCATCGTTGGCTCCTTGCAGCTTCATTTGAGAGGTATATTTGTCGAGATGATTAAGGGAGTCTCATTATCCATCATACCCAGTGAGTTGTGGCATCTTCAATTTTTCAGGCAACGGTTCTACTAGTACATCTTCTGCGAAAGGAAAATTGCGGCTTGTGAAGTATTCTTCCAAAGTACCTTTGTGTCTTGCTTTCAGTCGGCTATGTGCTTTTTTAATGAATTTATTTCAGGTATTTCGCCATTCGTGAGGTCCACTATATCGATTGTCCTTCGAGGATAGTGATCGTTGTGTCCCTAGTCATCAAACACACTTCCTGTCCTTTTGATAGTTTGTTCAGTGAACGAAGGGCTCTTTACCTCATTGATATTTCTTTTAGAGAATTCTCCTTCTGAGAAGTGTAAACTTCTTCTAGCGAAGGATTAACCAACCTTTACCCATGCTAGAGCTTGCACCTCAGTTTCAGCTAGAGGAAACGTTGTGACTTACTTCCGTTCTATTCAATGAACGACATTAGTTAAATGTTATATCACTTTTTTCATGGCAAAGATTTAAGGGTTTTCCTCCCTGGTTAATTCATTCTTTTTTTGGAGATTCTTTGGGCACTGGTTTCATAAGGGCTAGTATATGACTGATTTCGGGACGTCAAAATATCAGTCATGATGTTTTTTTTATAACAAGCAGAATAATTCAAGTGAAAGTTTCTGTGGGTTATTTTTTCACAAAGCTTCTAGCATCAAACTGTTGACATTTGAACTAGATTTAGTCGAGTCTAGCCAACTTAATTTGTATTAAGGACAAGGTGTTATTACTAGAACTTCACAATGAAATGATTGTATTAACTTTTGACTTAAATTTACTAAAGTACAAGAAGTGGAAATAATGTGTATTTTCGTGGTCCCTCCAAGGGGACTATAAGTTGCCTTTTATAGCCAAAAATAGGAGAATTGGCTAACTTTGTGACGTCACCTATAGTGTTTAGATGGGTCTCCATCGTCAACTAGACACGTTCCTTATTTGGTGTGCCAAAATTATTAAGCTAAAAAGGGCCTTCAATTTGAGGACGAGGTCAGTCCAATAGCTTATCACAATGTTTGGGATAGGCAATGTCGGGTGCTTAGGTCAGTCATGCCACGTGTCGTAAAGAGGTTGGACGAGGTAAAGTGATGACATCATCCTAGTCAAATCATTAATTATGGTGTTTCATAATCACGTTGGGTTTTTACTAAGCTGTTTGATGGAAGTTTTCGAGAGGTAAAGGTTTAATTACATAATTCATTTTAGGGGTGTTACTTAGAGACTGATCATCTATTGATACTTCCATGTCAACAGTAAGGTTGAACTAAAATTCACATCTTGACGTGTGCTAACTTTGAAAGATATTTTATATGCACCGCCAATAAAGAAGAATTTGCTATCAATTTTTCTTCTTAATAAGACTGGCTTTAGATAGACTATGGAATCTAATCAATATGTTATTACCAAAAAATTGTTTATTTGTGGGTAATGGTTATCCTAGCGATGGAATGTTCAAATTGAATATTAAGAATAATAAAACAGCACCCACTTTTGTTTACATGCTTTCTTCTTTGAATTTTTGACATGCTCGTTTGTGTTATATAAACAGTAGATATGTAAGAATCATGAGTAGTTTATTGTTACTCCCAAGATTGAAAAATCATTTCAGAAAATGTGAAATTTGTAGTCAAGCAAAAAATGACAAAGATGCCTCTTATAAGTGTTGAAAGAAATAACGAATTGTTAGAATTAATTAATATTGATCTTCGTGAATTTGAAAAAAAAAAAAAATTAACTCATAGAGGAAACATATATTTCATCACTTTTATTGATGATTTTTCAAAATACACTTATGTTTATTTATTAAAAATAAAAATGATACTTTTGATAAATTCAAAATTTCCTTCCAAGAAATTGAAAATCAATTCAATAGAAAAATGAACAGACTTAGAAGTTATAGAGTTTGAGAATATGATTCTATTGCTTTTAATTCTTTTATTCGGTCTTTGGGAATAATTCATGAGACTAATCCACTATACTTATCAGCATCTAACAATGGACTTGAAAGAAAAACTAGAACTTTGATTGATTTGACAAATGCCCTGCGTATTGAATCAGGTTCTTCAAATTTTTGGGGTGAAATAATTTTAACTGCATGTTATGTGTTGAATTGGGCGCCCTTCAAGAAAACAAAAATTACTCATTTTGAGCTGTGGAAAAAGTATAAACCAAACTTGGGATTTTTGAGGGTTTGGGGCTCTTTAGCATTGGTAAGGCTAACAATTCTAAAATACCAAAATTGGGTGTTAGAACTACCACTTGTACTATTTTTGGATATGCAACAAATTGTACAGCCTACAAATTTTAAGATATTGAAAATAATATTATTTTTGAGTTAAGTGATGCTATTTTTTGGAAAGATAAATTTCCTTTCAAAATCAAACATAGTGGGGGTGAAAAATTAAGACAAAATATTTTATCAGAACCAAGTTCTACTAATTTTACAAACCAGCAAAATTTTCAAATTGAACTTAGGAGTTAAAAAGCTAGAGTTGAAAAAGATTTTGGCCCTAACTACTATGTTTTCAATACTGAGGAAACTACATTTTCTTTCCAATAAGTTTTTACATTACCTGATGATATATTTTGGAAAGAGGTTGTAAATGATTAGATGGATTCTCTGATCTCCAACAACACTTGAAAATTGGTAGAATTACCACCGGGTTGTACAATTATTGGTTGTAAATTGGTCCTTAGAAAGAAATATAAATTGGATGGTACAGTCAATAAATTCAAGGCTATACTTGTTGCAAAAGGTTTTAAACAAAATGCCGACCTTGATTTTTATATACTTTTTTTCGGTAACAGGAGTCACATCCGTTAGATTCTTGATTGCAGTGGCTACAATTTATAATCTCGGAATTCATCTTATGGATGTAAAAACTACTTTTTTGAATAGAAATCTAGATGAGTAAATTTATATGGACCAACCCAAAAGCTTTATAGAGCTTGGACAAGAAAGAAAAGTGTGTAAGCTGAATAAATTCATATACGGCTTAAAAAGGCACCTAGCATTGGTATGAGAAGTTCAATTCCTACATGATTAAATATGGTTTTAAAACGAATGAGTACGATAAATGCATCTATTATAGAGAAATTTTACATGTCATTTTTGTCTCTATATGATTTGTTGATATTTGGTTAGAATTTGCACGTTATAAATTAGACAAAAAAAATATGTTTTGTAACCATTTTGATATGAAAGCTCTTGGTTAGACTAATTCCATTTTGGGTATGAAATTGACACTATGTCTAACTTATTTTCAGTCTTTCAAAAGTAAAATAAATCACAAAACTCATACAATCATTGCGCATATAATTGTAAAGAAAATTAAATCTACATCAATCATTCAATAATTAAAAATGTGCTTTGAACGTCAAAAAGAAATAAAATCACGAGTTAAATATTCATTATACAAGGTTTATCGAAAATCCTAGCACTAAAATAATCTAACATAGCATAATGTCCGAATTAACCAAATAAAATGGAATAACATCATCGAAAAATGGAAGAAACGTGATTAATTTTTCAAATTGAAGCTGCCTTGCTGGCTCTTTTTTGTGTGTACATCTTTCTGCGCGTGCGTATGTATTTTTTTTCTCAATTCACGGGCCTCTTTTTTTCTTCCCACAGCAGCCACCCATCTATCCCTGTCTATGCGTGCGTGCGTGCGTATATATATATATATATATATATATATATATATATATATATATATATATTACCTCCAATTTTCTATTCCAACATGAGTCGCCTTTTTGGGGTGTCC
>CAIGRN010016726.1:0-13581 GCA_903798345.1 Fraxinus anomala
ATCTGATTTTTAAAATTTAAAAGTTATTTTTTTTTATTTTTGAAATAATATATACTTAAAGTTTATGAATTTTTTCCCTTCTGTTGAGCAATGTAAAGCCCAATTAAAGGCCTATCTGCCTTTTTAATCCACAATATCCAATTATATCTTGCAAACATGCCCTTGTTGATAGGGAAAACAGAGGGCACAAGAGGCTACGCGTTTCCCCTCGACACCAATTCATCTTGCGGTGCAGTGATTTCCTCTCAACTTCTTCATCACCAAAATAGATTTGTTTGTGTATAACGGGTCTAATTTTGCACTTGATCTGTTTGTTGTGAATGATTTAATTTCAATACAATCTCGATCTAAGATTCCGTCCAACCTTATCGCCAATCTCGTCTTCTAGCTCCTTGGGTTCCCCCCCCACCCAACCCCCCAAATTGTTGTTTCTTGATGGTAATCTTCCTCTAGAAGCAGCGTTTTTCTCTTGAATACTTGATGTAGTTGTTNGTCTAATTTTGCACTTGATCTGTTTGTTGTGAATGATTTAATTTCAATACAATCTCGATCTAAGATTCCGTCCAACCTTATCGCCAATCTCGTCTTCTAGCTCCTTGGGTTCCCCCCCCACCCAACCCCCCAAATTGTTGTTTCTTGATGGTAATCTTCCTCTAGAAGCAGCGTTTTTCTCTTGAATACTTGATGTAGTTGTTTCTGATTTTCTCATTGCTTTTAGAACCGGCAGCCCCTCAAGTTTAATCGGTGAAATACCCAGTACCAAAATCAAGTGGCGCATAGGATTTGATCACTTTTCAATCATCAAAACAATACTATCAAACCTTTCTCTTACAAATTTTCTAGTTTTCGAATTTCCTTCTTCATTTCTGCCTCTAGAGCTACATAATTTTGCGTCTTCATTATAATCATATTAATTTATGGAAATTTTGTTTGTTATTGGAGTATGAAGTAGGATGTAAGTTTTGATTCAGGTTATACGAGTTTCAAGTTTATGTAATGTTAAAATTGGGGCTTTGATTGTTGAATTTATATACATGAGGAGGAACTGGTGGAGTTTGTACAAATTCGTAGTTGAAGGATGATCTCATCATTAAAAATAGTTTTATACCCACTCCTGTAATGTGCATTGAGCTTTTTTGACTTCAGCAATTTTGGGTACTAAGTGAATGCTTGTTGTCTTCAGATGGCATCACTACAAGAAAGTTTTACTAAATTCAAGAAACAGCAAGAGAAGTGCCAATCAACTCTTACTAGTATTGCAGCTAAAGCAGGATCTTCTAAGGCAGCTTCTTTAAAATCCACACCCTCAAGCACGTCATCTTCAGCGAATGGAAAGTCTCCAACTCCTGTTAAATTCTCAAATGATACAGAACGGCTTCAACATATAAACAGCATCAGGAAAGCTCCTGTTGGGGCTCAAATCAAACGTGTTATTCATTTACTTTTTGAGGTACAGGCATCTGTGTTTTCTTTTTTGTATACCATTTTGCCTTTCAGAGTAAAATTCATGTTAATTGTTTTTCTTCTTTCCCCTCTCTTTTTTGACAATGAAATTGATGAGTAGGTATGCCAATGTTCTGGCATTGCCTTTTGACATAGCTTGGTAAATGTATCAATAAGTCCCAGGATCTAAATACTAACTTCATGATCAGATTCAAATCTTGTTCAATAACATCATTGAGTTATAAACGAAAAGGGTTTGATTGCACTAATCAGTTTTCCTAATTGAAGTACAATGGATTTTTATTTTTTGATGGACAATAATCTTTTACTCATTTAGGTCAATGCAGTAACAAGGTAGGTTTTATGTTTTGGCCATGTGGAACACTGTTCTTGTGTGTCAACAAATGCCCAGCCCTGTTAAATGATGTTAATTTCTACTATAGGATATTTGAGCGTAAACTCTCATATAATCATGAAATATTTGTTTTATGGTTTCAAAATAAGTACCTGAATAAACAAAATATTAGTTAGTTTAAAAAAAATTGTTGTTTCCAAACATTGAGATGGATTAGATGAAGCATCTCAATATATTGATACGAAACCATGTTTGGTTTGATTCATTCTGCTTCGTACCTAACTGCAATTTTCTTTCTGATTCTTTGTGATTATAGGTATCATTATGATTTCTTTGCTATTATAATCTGGGCACAACAGCTATCCATTGAGCAGCCTCTGATTTATTGAACTATCTTGTTTCCAGACGAGGCAAGCCTTCACGCCCGAGCAAATAAATGAGGCATGCTATGTGGATACAAATGCTAACAAAGCTGTCTTTGACAGTTTAAGAAACAATCCAAAAGTGAGCTATGATGGGAAGCGATTCTCTTACAAGGTATTTCTACTAACTTCTAGTCCATTTTGCTGTCAAATCTTTCTCTTTCTTTGTAAACCTTTTCTTCTAGGATAATCACTTCAATAATTTGCTTGCAGTCTAAACATGATTTGAAAGATAAGAACCAGCTTCTTGTCTTGATACGAAAATTTCCCGAGGGTATTGCTGTTATTGATCTCAAGGATTCATATACCAATGTCATGGAAGATTTACAGGTAATATGATTTTTCAAACAGTTGGCTGTGTTTCAATGGAATTAGCGCAAATAGATGTGAACTTATCCTTGCAACAAGTTAAAACATGCACGGGGACAAGGAATGGGGGCACGCACAGATGTTGTCATATCCCTCTTTTTTAATAAGCATTGTAGGGAAGAAAAAGAAGCTAATATCTTATCATCGTATTCTTTAATCCTGTTCAGTGTACCAAAAAATATGGTCCAAAATCTCTCTGTTCCATAACAAATTATAGAAATGCCTCGTGAGATCACTGAATATTACAGAGACGATCCATCTCGTTTCAAAAAATTACACCTCGGGAGGGTTTTTTCTATAACAAAACCCCCCTATAAATCAAAATGATGTATGTATTTCAATTTTACACCTTTGCTTCTTACCATAAAATATAATTAAAATACAAAAATAAAATCTTAAGATAGAAGAAAAACAATAATTCCTTAAATAACTATTTCAAGCTTAACAAGCATAAGGGTAAAAGTGGAAATGCGTATTTTATTTTTCCTTGCAGAGGGAGCTTATAGAAAATAAACTCTAGGTGAAGTTTATATAATTTTTAAAACGAGAGGGGGTGTCTATGTAGTATTGACTAATTTCAAGAGGTTTCTGTAATTCGCTATTCATTCTATGATATCTTCACCTTTGATAATTATTTTCTCATGTCTTTGTGTAGTCTTTGAAAGCTTCGGGCCAAATTTGGCTGCTATCGAACTTTGACTCACAGGAGGACATAGCATATCCCAATGATCCCCGAGCAGTTATTAAAGTTGATGACGATCTGAAACAATTATTCCGGGGGATTGAACTCCCACGTGATATGATTGACATTGAAAAAGATCTTCAAAAGAATGGAATGAAGCCGGCTACAAACACGGCCAAGAGGAGGGCCAAGGCACAGGTCCATGGCATTATGCCCAAGCCCAAGACGAAGAAGAAGAAGCACGAAATCAGCAAGAGGACCAAACTTACCAATGCCCATCTTCCGGAACTCTTCAAGCACCTCAACGTCCCTGGCTCTTGATACTGGATTGAGGTATAGGATTTACAGTGTGCATATTGTTGGGATACTATTACTGTGATGAGTTCTTGATATCTTTCTCGTGAACGAGTGATCCACGTCTCTCTTTTCAATGTTCAACTACTTTGATATGGTAGTACACATCTTACGGGTTTAGATCCCGAGGCAATGCTCCACTGTAAGAATTTGTTTTGAGTTTCCAGGGTACTATGAATTGATTCAATTGTGTAACCAGTTCCTTTTTCTGGAGAATGTGTTTTGTACATTATTTTTCCGACAGCGGTCTAAAACATGCTTTTTTATAGTCCCATATAAATTTGATAGTATCATGCACTTGGATACTCATTCAATCTTTTGGGGGGCAAACGGTATTTCTGAAATGCTGGTTTTGATCATTCTCTCGATATTTCGTTGTGGAAGAGTTCTTAATTGAACGTTTCCATCAAGCTGCATCAGTCACCAATGAGTAAAATAGGGTTTCAAAGAATACGGGTCTATTTGTTACAAGCACTTCAAGTACATCTTGATGATGACTTGTAAGGAGATGATGTTCGATATGCTTATAAAGTAAATGGTATGTGAGATGCATCGAAGTCGTACTTTCATAAGATCATGTTTTAACATTTTTGTTAAATACGAGACATAATTTTTTTCATTCGAACACTGGAGTCGGAACATAATTTTTTCATAGAAAAAGCATTTCCAATTTTCTTAGAACTGAAAATCAGAAGTACTACATAAGATAAGACTATCCAAACAACTACCTAAGATTGAAAATACATTAAATGACTTATTTTTCCCATACTTCAATAAAATCCCCGTCACTTAATCTGGTCAATAATTTCATTAATGACATTGTCCATGTCCAGTTCCTTCATGGGTTTAAAGGGCCTTTTCATATCCAACAAACTGACGAAAATACCCCCACTTTCTGCACGAATTTCAAAGCAACCCCTCCTGGGCTTCTCAGGGTTGACCATCACGTTGACTCCCACCACCCCTTTTTCCAACCCATTTTTCACCTGAATAGCCCGAGTCTTGAACGAGTTGCACTGCTTGCAGTGTTCAATGATGATAGTCTTCCGTCCTTCCTCCGCTACCGCTGTAGCTGCCGAAGGTTCGGGTTCTTCTGGTGGTGCTTTGACTGTTTGTTTGGTGATGGTTTTGGCCTTCTTTTTCTTGGGTAGGTCAGGTTCAAAAACAGGTGGTGATGATCGTTTGGTGGTGTTGGCTAGGCGAGTGGACCTCCGGGTCACCCCTGTTGTGGCCGCGACGGCGAGGACGGAGGTGTCATCGGTATCAATTCTTTGTTTCTTGGGTGCCATTGAAAATCAAACTTTTTCACTACTGAATTTGGAACTGACTAGAATGTGGCTGCTCAGCTTTTTCATGGATGACGATTTGTTTACGGCTGGTCACGATTTTATCTGGTTCGTTCAGTGTTATTTCTCTCGCGCCTTTGGACGGTTAGATCAAGATTATGCCCTCTGGGTTTTTGTAATGAAATATTGTATCTAGGGTGTGTTTGAACCAAATTATTTTGGAAGAATTTATTTTGAAATAGTAGATTAATGGAGAATGCATGATTGAAAAAAAAAATAAAGTTACTGATGTGATGAAAAATATTATTTTATTGAAAAGCGTATGTTTGAAAATGAGTAGAAGAATGATAATAAAAATTTTAATGTAGCTCAAACAGGGACTTAAACATTTTTTGTCATTTTTCTTTACATATTTAGCCCTATTTTGTAAAAATTAAAAACAGATTTTTAGCCCTTTTTTGATTTTCATTTTTTTTCAAAATACATTTTTCCCTATCTTCTTTTCAATTACATTTTTTCAATACAATAATATTTTACGTAAACTCAAAATTTTTCCTTATTTACTACACATTCTCCATCAATTTTACTATTCCAAAATGATTTTCTTAACCTTTTAATGGAGCTCAAACAGACTCTTAGTAAATTTTGATAAAAGTTGATGAAATGTGTAATTGAAAAATTGTGAATCGTATGAAATATGTAGTTAAAATTAATTTTTGACTTTAACTTAAAATTTTAATCAAATTTTTTAAACGTACCAAACAAGGGCATATTGTACACAAGAATTTAATTTTTTTTAATATATATATAAATAATAATTTAATTTAGCAACTAAAGGCATAGTACAATAGAAACATAAGAGTTAGTATCTTGCAAGTGCTAAAGCTAAGCTACACAAGATGGAACAACCAACTTTACACCTGCAAAAGACTATTTCAAGCTTCAAAATCAATATACTGAATGAATTTGAACATAGATGATCGTGTTTTTTCGTGTTAAAATAATGCCATTAAAATGTCATGGATTCAAATCTTGAATTCTTCTTTAGAAAAAAACAATGTTGATTTTGACATTCATAGGAGTCATGACTAACGCTTTACACAAATGACAAGATACAGATGCATATTTCTCATCAGCAAACTTTCTAGGGTCAGCAATTTTAATTTAAATTCTACTCACACTAAAGATGGGAGATGATAACAATGTCGATCGTTCTCAAGAAGCCCGCAGATGGATCCCTTTTTTTACACTTTAGAGTGGCCCCTGGCAGCATTTCGTCTTGCACAGCATCCCACAAAGTAGATAATTGACTGAAAGTACAAAATTTGGTAAGAAATGAGGTAAAAAAAAGAGAGATGGGATGGAGAATTGAATTCAAATAGATGCAGAAGGCATAATATACAAGAGAGACGTAATACAAAGGAATTTACATGGGTCGACATTTGACCTATATCCTTGTACGAGGAGAACTTCATTAAACAGAAGTGAATAACCGAAAAGAGTAACATATAGTCAAATCCCAAACCCCCCCAGAAAAACTAAGTGATAGTACATGAGCACAACGTACATAAATTGAATCCCCCACAATGTAACCAATTGACTCTATCAAGGATTTCAAAGTCACAAGATAGTCCATGAGCATCTCATAAATTGGGATCCTCCAAAATAATGAGAAGCTCCTATATATAGGAGAACAAAGGGGACTGCTTCTAGTTTCCACTCGACGTAGGATTCAAACTAAATCTTATTATGTGCGGGAAAATAGAAGACCAAGCCTTGTGCTATTTAGGATTGTCTTGTCTTCAAAGCAACAAAACAACATCTTACATCAACATTAACAAACAAGGAAGAGCATCCCAAACGACTCTTTAAAAGTGAAATGCTCTCTACTTTAAAGAGTCAACCTTGAAATTATGCTCCAAAAGACTCTTCAAATTAATATTTTAAAATAGAGAGTGACGTACATTCAAAGTATTCCAATTTTCAATGCTCCATCTATTGTCCCAACTAAATAGTATAAGCAAAGAAAATGGAGGAAAATAATATAATTACTTTGAGGGAAGTTGGTGAAAATAAAAGATAAAGAAAAATAATAAATATGTATTGAGAGTAATAAAATTAAGTGTTAAAGTTAAAGAGGCGGTGGAGTATTTAAAAATTTTGACTCTAAATTATAGATACTCTATAAACTTCAAAATATGCTCTTTAAAAATAGAGTCTCTTGAATATGTTTTAATGCTATTCATATAGACTGATGGTGACATCATTCTATGTTGTAGTGGGGGCAAGTGTCACATTGTCCAATGAAATCGGAATGCATTTTTTCTCATTAAACAATGTGACAGTGACCCAACTACCCATATATAATGATGATTAGCATCACTCTAGATGAATGGCATTATTCTTAACAAATTATATCTTACACCGACCAAGAAATTTAAAATTCCATGTTATGATCTGATGATGATATGTGCAAAGGAGGATATTGAGAGAGGGTGCTGTACCAAGACAACAAAGAGAACAACATTAAAAATTGCAACCACCCGCCATTCAGTTTTCATGTATTGTGCGACTCCAGCCCTGGGTAACAACGTTAAAGAAACAGATTCAGCAGAAAGAATTACCCAAAAACTGAAATAAAGAGGGAAAGTGATGTTTACTTGCAGGAATCACAATTGTAGCACTTGACAGCCTTTGCGTTTTTGTAAAGTCTGCAATCCTTGTTGGAACTTATAGGATGAAAGCTCAAGTCATAGAACGAGGCATTCACAACAGGATAACCACACCTAATAATATTCAAATGTTAGGGATGAACCTCTAATCCCAATTAGGAGAGCAATATAAAGCAAACTGAGTCAGAGCTTGAGGGTATCACTGCGAAAGAAAAAAATTATCATGGTGACTCACGCCCTCAATACGTGTTTCTACTAAAACAACTCTCTAAATAATTCTTTATATGGATGAAATATTTGGGCGACCTAATAAATGTGTAATGCCCAATATACCCGAAAACCCAAAATACACCAAAAAGATGAACGATAATCATTAAATGGACATGTAAGAAATGCATGTATGAGCAGGTTTGCCTAAGATTAAAATGTTTACCTAGACGTAAGAAAGTTATTTAATGGACAGCAAGGTAAGATTTACTTTCACAATAATAACGTATTTACAACATAAGCACACATGATTGGAAATGCTTTTTGACGATTAGCCAAACACAGGACATTGTGAAAGGCAAGAAGACACTTATTATTAAAGGAATCATATGAAAAGTACAAGGCACCTACTCAGATGGTGGTCGACAGCAACCAGCTTCTATGGGGCTTAGTTTTGCGGATTTGAATTGCTTCAGAGTCTGCAGTAAACATGTAAAAATGTTAGACATATTCATTTCTAAAAATAACAGAAAGGACGATGAATGCATTTGCAGACCTTATATTTTCTTGACAGGTTATTGCAATCATCAGACTTGACAAGACAACTCTTTAGGTGATCCCAGTTATGGGAATTATTAAGCTGAAAAATAAGGGCAAATGATAAAGAAAGACGATTTTCATGTTGATATTCTAAATTGTTGAGTGTAAAAACGGATGCTTACTTGTTTGAGAAACCATGAGCTGTAATCTTGCAGTTGATATTCTTTATACCTGAGCAGAAAAAATAATAAATTGCTTGCATTGAACCAAGCCAAAAGCCGTGAATAGAGATTATCACAGGCTAAAGGAAGATAATTTTCTTGAAATTCATGTGCACCATTCCCACTAAAACATAAAGCGTACATCAGTCTCAAAGGGGACAATTTCTATATAAACACCTAAAGGTTGGTTACGTGAATAATTTTTCATCATTCCTTATTTAGTGAAAGATCCAAAGAAATCAATGATGAACCACCTCATTTAAAAACTTAAGTTGTTAGAGAAAGAAAAAATATATTTATCAATATTATGCCTTCTACAAGCATTTTTAACCACACCAGGCCACGTTAATTTAAGTCTACCTCACCCTTTTCTAATCTGTTCTATTGGGATCGAATCACTCTTGTGAAAGGGGCTTCTTCGGGTATTATATAAGACATGCTTCAACTACCTAATTTGTCCTTCTGTCAATATAGCCTTACAGGCATTTTGTCTTTTAACAGGCCAACAGTTGGACCATCAAGAACAACTTCTATATTACAAGCAAAATTCAACTCTTTCTTTTTTTGGTGGGGGGTAGGGTGGTGAGAGAGAGGGGAAAAGTGTGCGAGGAGGTAATGATGCTCGTATGCCTACAAAATGTGAAACAAAAATGAAATGGAAAAGTAATTATAGGTGGTCTTACCTCAAACCAGTTACGCTATGACCAGAGCCATTATTTGTTATAATAAACCTGAAAAGGAGAAGACAAGACGATGTAGTGATAAAATGCATACATTACACAAACCCCTTTGAATGAACTATAATAATAATGTTGAAATAAAACATGGAATTTTTTATGTGAATTTTGCCTATAATTGATGCTCGATCCATAGAATCTTTTCTGGAAAAAAGATTTGTGTAATATTAGACTATTAGAGCAAACATCATTGTTAATAATTGGTGGCAATTTGTCAAGTAACAGAGCAAGAGATGTTGTTAGTTAATGGTAGACTTGTGAGTTGTGAATGAAGAAAGATTCTTGGATTTAGGATGGACAAACCAACATTATGGTTTGAGGATAATACGAGCTTGTCAACTCTAAGAGATTTCAACAAACAATTTAAAATTATAAAAAACTAATACACGTACAATCCGTATTATCCATTAACCATTATGATAAATATCTTTATTTCAATGATTGAATCTTCTTAAAAGACTAGATCATTAGTACCCATATCTATTTCCTCTATTGCAAAGCATTAAACTTAAGGTTTAATAAGTTATCCAGCATAAAATGCAGTTAGTAACTAACGTTACTGTTACAGTAATGTCAAAAACAAATTCTCTTCTAGTTTTCAAAATGCTTCTCAGCTTCGAGCCCCAGCAACAGGATCTTAAGCCATCTTAAGAACCCGAAATTCATGACATAGCTAATTTAAATTATGCTGTTATTAGAACAACCACGATACAGCCCCAATAATTATGGGCTAAGTACTCATGGAGATTACCTTCCTTGTCTTTTCTTGTATTTAAATAAGGTTGTATCAAGAGATCATATACAGCATTTCTAGCTGAGCTTAAAAAGGAAAAATAAAAATCACTTTTAATTAACTTTTTAACTCTAAACATATTAGGATAACTCGCCTTTTTTCTTACTTAAATTTTAAAAAGTAAATTTTTCATGAAGACTCTTAACTTTCTGTCAACACAAGCATGTTATTTATTTCAAACTCAAGCACTCTAGCCTCACAAAAAAGGCAAAAGCAATTTGGATGCAGAAAAATAAAATAAAAGAGCTTGAAATAAAGTAATGACCTCCAGAAGGCGACTAAAGAGAATGCAGAAGTTTGCATTAACGGGGACGGGAGGAGAAGGATTATTCCACAAAGTTCAAATCGGTAAACAATAATGAATAAATTAAAAATAAAAATTTTCCGCAAAAGATACTTACGCCAAAACTGTGAAGACCAATATAGCTACCAAAACAGCGCATAGCAAGATGAGATACTGCAAATTACAAGCTAAGGAAATCCTTGTAGAAATAAGACTATTTCATACACGTTCTAATCAATCTGATAAGGATACAATCCACAACAGGATGGAGTTGTTTTTGCGCACACCCATAAATTAAATTATGGATCTGAAAATCATTTAAAAAGAAAAGGACAATGGTCTATGTTTCATAAAAGTTCTAATCAATCCGGTAAGGATACAATCCACAACAGGATGGAGTTGTTCTTCCACGCACCCATAAATCCAATTATCGATCTGAAAATCATTAACAAAGATTTTTTTTTTCCAACTTAGCAGCGATATCAGGTAAACAAAAATTCAGAATATTCAAGACAAATATAGAAGAAAAGTTCACATTAGAAAGATTACGGCACCAAGGCCGAGAACGGGGATTGTGAGAGCTTTCCTACATCCGTCGTGGTGAGTGCTCATCCACACTCCGAAACCTATTACTGTAATAGACAATAACTGCACAGAAAATTTAAAGTGAGCATGCATATGTCTAAAATAATTTCAACCAAGTGCAGGAGACGATTCCCAAAATTTTCACCCAATACTTGAATTGGCGACCAGCATTGTCAATAACAATAGTAAAATTTCACCACTAAATTTATATTGAATTACCTCATCCAAAATTTTAAGCAGTAGAGAAGCAGCATTTATAAATGAACTACATAATCTAAAGCTTAATTTATTTAAATTGCATTTTCAACTATTTCAACCAGTAACATATTCAGATGAACTATTACACCATTAAGCAATAGACCGAGGAACTGAACTTGAAATTCCATATAATAGAAAAATAGACATTTAATTTGAAAATTTCTGAAAAATATGAGCTGATATTAAAATAGAGAGAGGTAAATCCATAAGAAAATAAATATACCCATTTAGTGGCAATTAATAGTTAGCAAGAAACAGTAAATTACCAAAGGCAAAGCTAAGATAAAGGGTCATTCATTAAAACAAATGAAAACAAAAAGAAGGTCACAAGCAATATTCTTGTAGCAAAAATCAGCTCATATATTCAATAAAATCAAGAAAAGAACACATACCATTGTAAGAAAATTGATCCATCTGATTACAAAAGTGCTTGTAGCTGTATTCATGCTTTTTGTCGATAATTTCACACAGTGAGTGTGTAAGAAAAACTTCACTAGCACTAGAAGAATGAGGAGAGAGAAACACGCGAGGAGAGGGGGATTTTCTTAAAATGGCGTTTAAAGTGAAGGGTAGTTTCGGAAGAAGAAAGACGTACCACCATGATTTTCTGTTCTGAATGAGCATGCCTTTGAACAGGACACGAGAATCGGGTACACTGTTTGGATCCGAATAAATACCTGGTTACTGAATGTGATGTGAAAACAAGTCCTAAACGTTAAAAAATGAGGTTTTAGATCCTCAATTTATTTAAAGGAAAATGATATGTGTACATAATCGTCACCATAATGGTGTTCATAATGTACACATAGCACATCCCTTATTTAAATTTGTGAATTTGAGTTTTCCAATGATTGAAATCGTCATTATGAATGTTAAAATTGTATATGACTTTTAGTTGAATAACAGAGAAATGTTATGTGGTTTAATGATTTCGCCTTCCATTTTTATAAGTTAAGTGAAAATATCTAACTTTAACACTCGCTTTGATATAGTGATGGCAGTGGGACGGGGCGCCCTTCCCTCGCCCTGCCTTAGACGGGGCGGGTGCGAGCCTACCCTATTCCCTTTTTTTTTTTCAAAAGTTTTCAGTTAATTAATTATTATTATTTTAATTTTTTCAAAAAATTTCAGTTAATCAATTATTATTATTTTTAGTTAATTAATTTTATTTTTTTTATTCTTCATGGGCGGGTTCGGGGTGGGGGTGCCCCGTGACCTGAGATGGGCGCGTCGTCCTGTCGGGCAGGGAAAATTGTCATCACTACTTTGATAGTTACGATGATATGCTGATCCAAATTTATAAATTTAAATAAGTTAAGTGTTAAAAAATGGTTGGGGAGCTCAACCTTAATTTTCCTTTAATAAAATAATTTTTACAAGGAAAGGGATGAATTGATTACTATGCAGTGTGAAAAAAAAAGCGCAGATCTTGATTAGGCAATAAGAACAAATTCCAACCTTTTACAAAAATAAGCACGGGTTACATGAAGTCTACCGATACCTAGACAAAAAACTTAAAATGTGATTACACGATAATGTCAAACTTTTTAAGAACAATAATATTATGATTGGAAGGCTAGGGGAATTTTGGAAGAAAAAGGACATGGCCACATGGATTTCCGTTCAAAACGAGAATACGCTTAGACAAGACACGACAAATTGGATAAATAAAAGGTTTGCATTGGCATAGATTCTAATAGAATTGATCTCTTGCCTCAAATGGGCATGATAAAAATTTGTCACCGTTGATATTGTAAGAGAACTTTAGCCGTGTCAGCGGTGTGTAGTATTTATCTTGCTCACTGAGGACATGAGATCATGACTGTAGATTCTAATACTAGATTTTCTTGCTTTGACCAAAGCTTTGGTCGTTTATGGGGAATGACCTGGCTAAATTTATTAACTTTTCCTTATTTATGAATGGAAATTTTTGGTTATGTTTTTGTTCGTGCGATTTATTAGAAAATTGATTAGGGTATTATCATGAAAGAAGTTAAAGGTTAAGAGTGAAACAACTAAAATATAAGTTGAATAGAAGGTCGAAAGAGTTAATTAAAAAAATAATAAGTTTCTACTTTTCACGGGAGATGTATTTAATCTAGATTTTTAAACATTTTAACAAATTTTTAAAATTTTTGTTGCTCCAAATCAAATTGACCGATCCAATCTTGAATCTTATTATATTGATATGTACTTGTGTAATCTTTCTATACTTATTGCTCAACTATGCTGTTGGATAGAGGTGGCAAACGAGCCGAGCTGCTCGTCGGCTTGACTTGTAAAAAACGAGCCACGAGCCGCTCGGGCTTGTCAAAAAGACGAGCCCGAGCCGAGCCGGTTCAGCTCGTCAAAATTTTTTTTTAAAAATTTTTTT
>CAIGRN010016745.1:0-13794 GCA_903798345.1 Fraxinus anomala
ACTGCACCCATATGTTCTTTTATTTTTTATAATAAAGAATTTATTTTTCATTAAAATTTGTGAATATGTAGTTTTTAAATAAAAAAATTCAATAAGAATAGCGTTGGGATATAGTGAGGATGAATATAATATTTTAAATTTTATAGGAGTAATAAGGATAGATTTAAAGTGGGGTATATATAACTACAAGTGCAAATTTATTTCACATAAAAGTTTCACAGATGACATTTGACAGATATTCATTTGAAGATGAAAAAAAAAAAAAAAAAATCTAAATAATATTGAAATAGTACAAATCTATAATCTATTAAATATCACATCAAGTGAGAATCATTTTTTCGACGATTTTAATCTTACTACAATTCAATTATTTCAATAATACCTTACTTTTCGTTTTTTAATATGTAATAAATGCTAGAAAAATGTATGAATTTCGTGTTATTAATTCTCAATTAATTAACATTCACATTAATCTAGATAGAACGAATCATGACTCGATGAATCTTGAATTACATGAATCTATGATTATTATAGATGAATTTATTTATATTCATGCATTTAGGAATTTTAATGGGTATTTAAATTCATGTACTAGCATTTAATTCTTATGTATCAAACATAGCATGAAAAAGTTGATCATTTATAGTATTTCACCATCACAAAATTTTTGAATTCTAGAAGTTGAGTTTTGAGAGCAATTTTATTTTCTTATATTTTATTTTATTTAGTTCGAGTCATCGAATCCTCCCAACAAATTGATATCAAGTATTACTTTTACAACACTTGTAAAGTATTTTAGAATAACATGCAATGCACGTTTAAAAGTGGCGTGAATATATAGCCCCATGTTTGATAACCATACATTTCGAACTCTTTTTTTTTTTCTTAAACACTACACATTCACAAAATAAAATATCTTGTACAAAAACTCAAAAAAATTTCCCTATTTTTAACCACATATTCGTCTAAAAATAACTATTCAAAACATTTTTTTTTTTTTTCAATAAGTGTGGTTGTCCAGCAAGAACATTAATGTTTAAATGAATAAATTTAATAAGGATAATGTTAAAATGTAGCGAATATAATAGAAATGCAAACAAATATAATATTTTTAAAAAAAATTAAAATTGATAGATTTATAGTGAGATAAATATATAAAAATAGCATCTCCCAAGTTAATTAGCTTTTGTAACCGAACAAATATGAACCAAATTTTTGAGTTCTAATATAGGAGAAGACAAGGCTAATTCATATTCAATCATTCATCTTGTCCCTCTTTCCTAATAGTGATCATTCGATAAAGTTTGGATCACCAAAAACATGCTTATATTGCACGAAAAAGTTCGTGATACAAAAGTTATGAAGGCATCTGAAGGTATCATGCTCGAAAATGGTACAAAAGTTACGAAAGCATCCGAAGGTATCATGCTCGAAAATACTAACCAAGACAGAGTATTATTTGGTTATATAATTGCAAGTATAACCTAAAAAAGAAAAAATAAGAACACGTAGTTTACCTACTTGGCATACGTAAATAATATATTTCACCTCCTAATTTTTTTATTCCAACGTATATATTGAAAAATCACAACCCTAAAATCTAAAACCCTAAAAGGGAAATAGCAAGTAGTAGCACAAAAGCCCCACGCACCCCCGTCCTTGAACTCCCTCCACTGTCATTCCCGTTTTGTCCTCCAATCCCACTCCCGCTAGTTGGTGCCGGCGCGGGGGCCAGCGTCGGCGTCGGCGTGGCCGCCTCACTCACCAATGACAATGTGCCTTTTGAATTCAAATTATCCGGCCCGAAATCATGCTTTTCCGGCATTCCTTTCTTCACCGCTGCACCAACCTGCCAAACCTGATTCAACTCCGTCGTATCACTCGGCAATGCAAGCTTAGCAAATATTCTCATTGATCCGCCAGAAAATTCCGCCTTCTTGTCCAAAACGTCATAAAGTAGCTTCGACTCCACTATAGAACTGTAGGACGAGATATTGTAGGTTTTAACGACCATAGATCCGTTGGAGTCCTTGAACGCCACCAGTGATTGAGCCCCCGCCATGCCGGTGCCGGTTGGGTTCAGGGCCCAAGCAACCCAGCCGTCGGGCTTGGCCGGAGGGGCAATGAAGGCGACGGAGAGAGTGGGCTTGGGCGTGGCAGTTGGGTCATAGGTCCAGTGGAGGTAGGCCTTGAGTACGGGGAGATCGGTGCAGTTTGTAAAGCGTGTGTTTTTCTGTGTAAAGGTCTGTGACGTACAGGTTAGGGAATAGGCAGGTGAGATTAGCAAAGCCGTGGCGATGAAAAAGTAAGGAATAAAAGATGCCATGGCTTCAGTAAAGCTACAAGAACAGTCCATTCGCCAATGTTGGGAGGATTAAATAGAGGTGTGGATTATGTTTATCCAATAAAAATATGACACGTGGATTAAGAACTGGTTTTAGGGTTTATTTTGAAGGAATTTAAACAAATGCTTCCCGAACTTTACCCTCAGTGCAAAAAAGGTCCTTAGTGTTTTTACTCGGCACGGTAGGAACTTTACATCAAGTGAAAAAAAAAATTGGATAATAGAAGTTGAGTTTTGACGGTATAATTTTTTCTTAAATTTTCATCCTAATTTTTTTTTCTTTATTTTGTTTGAGACTCACCAAATCTTCGCAACAAATTAATATCAAATATTACTTTTACAGTACTTATAAAGTGCAATGTACGTTCGACTCTGATTAGTCATAATAAAGTCACATATAGATTAGGTTAAAACCAGACATTATATTAAGCTTTTGTTTGGTGGATGTTTAAATAATAATAAAAAATTTGTTTTTGGTAAATATTGATGAAAGTTGATAAAACGTGTAATTTAAAAGTTATGGGTCCTATAAAATATGTTGTTAAAATTAATTGTTGACTTTGACTTAAATTAAAATTTGAATTTTAATCCATTATAAACGAAGTTAAATCATAGTCACACAATTTATAGGTTACAATCACGTACATCTAATTACAGTCGCATGTCACCCGATTTTTAAAAGTTTTTTTTAAAATTGTAATCTTAACTTACCGTAATTATGAAATTTTTCTTTGAACATTTTGACAAAAAAGGAATTGGGCTGGGTCATCTAGCACTAAGGCTTCTCTAACCGGGTAGAGCCCAGTCCAATCTGCAGCAAAATAGAACTTAAACAGCAAACACAAACGATCAAAACCCTAGCTAACTCTTTCATCAAATCCTCCCAACTCAATTTTCCACAACTCGGTAGATCTTGTCGCAGCGGCGCCATCAGGTTAGCTTTCCCTCTCGTACCTACATTAGCATGTATACGACTGGGGACTTATTTGCAGACACAGCTTCGCTGTGGATTTCTTGTACTGATTTTTGCGTTCTCTTAATGTGCACAGTTATTCAGATTTTTGACGCATTATGTGCTCTCAAAGTAAAATATGATTGGCATCGTTTATTTTCATTTTGAACTATGGAAAACTGAATTACCTGAATTTGATAAATTTTTTTGTTAGGGAGCAATTTTTGAGATCCCTGTTTATTGGATTTAGGTTATTTTCCGAGTCAGTTTTGTTAGACATAGATTTGATTATCGAATCAGATATAGCTCAATCATTTACTGTTGGTATTATGAACGTTTAGTTTACTTTGTTTGAACTCAAAGAACCTTCCAAGGCAGAAAATGCTGCATGTATAGTAGATTCAAATAAGGCTTGGAAACTTATTATCTGATCAGACATTGTTTGGTTTTGCTAAAATTGTGCGGGATTCTCTGCTTCTATTCATTTTGCTGAAAAGTTTACGTGTGTTTTGTGTCATCTATTCCAATTTCCTCCTATACTTGAGTTGCACTATTGAAGTTGGTAATATTTGTGCAGAAGCAATGGCCGTTCCTTTGCTCGACAAGAAGATTGTGAAGAAGCGTGTCAAGAAGTTCAAAAGGCATGAGAGTGACCGCTATGCCTCCCTGAAGGTACTCTCTTCTTCCAATTTATCTATGCTTCTCGTTATCAAAACCTACCTACTCGAGTTTCAACTTGTAAAAACGCTTCCCATGCCTGCATATGAAATTTTACCTACGATTATAGCTTTGTAATGGTCAAGAACACAAATTTTCTGTTGCACGATGAGGGCGTCGAATGGGTTGATAGATCATCAGTTTAGGGCCAATTTGGCAGGGTTTTTGCTTTTGCTTCTTAATTAACATTTGGAAACTAATTTCTAGAAGATCTTTTTTCTTCCAAAAGAGCTTTTAGAAGAAGTTGCGAGTTCCTCTAAAAGCTCTTTTTTAACTAGAAGAATCACCTTTATAAAATTAACCAAATAGATTCAAAAGTAGCTTTTGGTTCTTCCTAAGCTCCTTCTGGCTTCTCAAAAGCCATGCTAAAAGGTCTCTTAGTTTAATGTGCCTAATGTTACGGAACTGCTTTACACCCCATGGTTCAGTTTCCATGTCACCATGATATGCTCATTGGAGAATTATAAATAGGAATTATGCATATTCGTAACATCTGTTATTCTGCATGTCCAAGTATGTATTTCTATGGATATACGTTCAATCCCAATCGAGTATTGATTATCCATTGGTTCCATTTTGTAACTTGCTTTATTAGCCTTATTGTCCAAATGTCCATTTTTGGCTTAGCCGTTGGATGATATTCTTGATATTTTGTCCCTTTTTTTTAAGTAGTTGATGAGTTCTTAACTTTTATTTTTGTGGCAGACAAACTGGCGTAGGCCCAAGGGTATTGATTCACGTGTCAGGCGAAAGTTCAAAGGATGCACGCTGATGCCAAACATCGGTTATGGTTCAGACAAGAAGACTCGCCATTATCTTCCTAATGGATTTAAGAAATTTGTCGTCCACAATGCCAAAGAACTGGAAATTTTGATGATGCACAACAGGTTTTAGACTCTTCTATCTTGTACTTGATTAGAAATACTCTTACAATATCTGACCCTTCAGTTTGTTTTCAGGACTTACTGTGCCGAGATAGCACAAAATGTGTCTACTAAGAAAAGAAAGGAAATTGTTGAGCGTGCTGCGCAGTTGGATGTTGTTGTGACCAACAAACTCGCTAGGTTGCGTAGCCAAGAAGATGAGTGAGCTTTGCAATAGCCAATGTTTTTCAATTACTTCATTGGATAGTAATAGAAGATTGAACAAGACGGTAATCTTGGCGATTTTGTTCATGTCAAGATGTTTTTTTCAGTTGTGTGGCATGCTACTTTATTTCTGCAATGACAATTTAATTTATCATCAAAAGGTTAAAAATCGATATTTTGAATTTGTATTGGATGAAAATCCTTCAACTAACACGTCTTTATGCTTATTATCTATTTTCCTCATTTTCTCATCTTCAACTACTTTCTTGGACATAACACATCACATCAATTACATTTTCTCGTCTTTATGCCGAAGCAGAATAACTTGCAGCGGGACATAGAATTCCAATAGACGGTTTTAAGGAAATCGTGGCCCTTGATTTCCTTAAGGGAGATCTTCTTTCGTGGGTCCTTTTCAAGCAATTTGCCAATCAAGTCCCTTACATCGGCGAGGTCTGATGGCTTCGATAAAATCCTGTAAAAAGTCTCTTTTTGATTTTTCCCCTGAGATTTCCGTATAGTATGATACCTAAGCACCACAAGTCGACGGTGAAATCGTGGTTATTACCAAATATGATCTTAGAGGCCACGTATTCCTCTGTTCCGACGAATTTGGGGCCATGTACTCATCTGTTCTCGCGAACGAGATGTCTTTGTTTTCATCAAGTCACAGTCAATTTTGGTTGGATGGACCGAGTCCGCCAGTGAACCTGAGTCACGAAATTTGAAGAAATGGGAAATCTTGTTCTTCTTCCTGGACCGATTTTGGATTGGATTTTAATTTTCTCCTTGGAACGAATTTCTGGTGATTTTGCAGATAGTTTAGTCGATAGATCGAAATTCACTAAATGCCTATTTCTTGAATCATTACAATTTTTTTTGCTTCAAACTCTATAAACAATTCCTAACCTGTCAAGATATTCCAATGCCAACACCAATTCTGCAGCATAAAATAATAAATTCAGTGACATTAATATTAGAATATTAAAACTGGGCCACCCAAAGTTGACTTGAAAAGTCCTTCAGGGTCAACATGGTTATTTTTTCTAATTTACCTTGATCCAAATGTAACCCAATTATTCCACCAATCAAAACAAATTTAACGTTAAGTTAATACTAGAACCATCCAATCAAATTCTAGGAAGTTTCCCGGTCACCACGCGTGACATGCTAGCCTTATTCCTTTCACCCTCGCCCCCACCAATAAGGCAAAATTACACCATTGGCCCCCAATCTATACCTCATATAGCATGTTGTCACCGAGCAGCACATGACTAGCGACTTAGGTAACAACTCGGCAATGACTTTGAGTCACACTAGAGTGATCCAATATGTAACAAGCGGTCTAGTCTCTCGTGCCAGAATAAGCTCTATTTGCATATGCTATACATTCGGATTAGCTCTTTTTTCATATATTGAATAACTTCAATTTGACTTGAAGTTGTTGATGTGAATTTGTTCGTGACGTTTGTCGAACGAGATACAATCTTTGTAAAATAGTAATTTAATTCTCAATGTTTTATTTAGTAACGCTATCCGTTATAAAACTCATTGAATTTAATTTTAAATTATCAAGCCTCAAAAGACACATTTTATTTCCCATTTTTAGGCACGATCCCGCGTATTGAAAAACAAAACTTAACTTTATGAGTTAGACACAAAAGAATTACGTCACACGGTTTGACGACAATTGGAAGGTTTATATATTTGTGGATTGATTTTTCAACTGTCATGTGAAGTTGTGGATCAATTCATTTACTGGCCAAAAAGTTGGAGCCTACTCTTGCAATTTTCTTCATTGAAATATATCAAATTTTCTCGAAAAATCAAGAAACATAACTCATTTTCCCTTTCCAAATTTCCAATCATAAAATACTTTTGCTATTGTAATCTGCCTGTGTAATCTGTATTTTTGTGTACGTTTATAGTTGCAATCGTAATCAGCTTTATGCGCATAGAGAAAAAATAATTGGCAGAGGGCAGAAAAGAAAAATGTCGCCAACAGTGGCAGCGTCGACGGCTAAACAAGCCGAGCAACTTCGAATAGATGGAAACAGTTATTTCAAAAAAAATCGATTTGCTGCTGCCATTGATGCTTATACGGAGGTATTTTCAGATTTGTGGATTTAACATTTGATAGGATACATGTAAAGGCGTTTCTTTAGAATTTTAATATGTTTTTCTGTGGTTCTGTTAGGCTATTACGTTGTGCCCTAATGTTCCGATATATTGGACCAACCGGGCTCTATGTCACCGCAAGCGGAAGTATGTACAATCATTATTCTCGTTAAAACGCAATGATTTTTTGCTGTTAGTTTGAAATGTATATTTTCTTGATTGAAAAGTTTGACCCTTTAGCCACTTTACCCATTAAAATGTGATTTTTTTTTTCTTTTTTTGTGTTACTTTTAAATCTATATTTTGTTGATTGAAATGTTTGATTCTGTATTCATTGTATCCATTAAAACGTTTAATGAGTTTTGTTTGTTTTGGGTGACTTTTAAATGTTTATTTTCTTGATTGATTTGTGGGTGCAGTGATTGGACCAGAGTGGAGGAGGATTGTAGGAGAGCAATTCAGCTTGATCACAATTCTGTTAAGGTCTGGTGTACTTGTAATCATGATTAATGACTTCATAGATTTTACTGGCTCGGCGTTGTTTTATTTTTCATAATGTTTTAAATACTCTGGTATTATTTCTTTTCTTGTTTATTATTTTATCACCTTGGGATTTTTTAGTACTTAATTGAATTTCGTTCTATGTGAAGATGATTGTGCTTACATCGAAAAACACTATTTCAGCACTAAGACAGTAGTAAAGAGAGAAAAACAGTTCGAACAAGCTTGGAAGACTGGGATCTAAATTGTGCATTGCTGGAGGCTGAACACCGTAATGGCCACAAATGTTTCTTACAATTATTGTCACCATGGCCAAAATTTATTGCAATCATGAGAACCAAATAATTCATGACATTTGCATACTAACCATGTTCAAACCACTTTACAATGTTGCTCAATGTTCGCCACCGCTAAAGCTGCTCCCCCCGCCCACACTTGCGGACATTTTCACTTATTTTGACTCTATTACCATAGTTATCTTTGCCTGATGGACACGCCAATAAAATCTCCATTTTCCTATTCCCATTGTTGGTTCTCCATAAACTCAATAGCCATACAATTTGGTTATTTTTTACCATTTGGTATAGCACGTGAATTATTTTGGAATCAACCTAATCTTCTGCATTTGATATTTGAGATAACTTTTGGGGCCGTGATTGTTGTACCTGAAAATTTCAGAATACCTTTTACGGTTCCTTTGCATCTTTTAATATTGACAATCAAAATGTTCAAAACATTGGAGGCTTTTCTGTGGGTGTGCAGGTTTGGTTGATTAAATGAAGCACCTACGCATTTGCTTGATTCTGTAGGAGTGGAGAAGACACACGTCTCCTCTTCAACATATGCTTTTTGGAGCTTGAGAAAATTGGGCGTGCGTGGGATTATTATAGTTCCGTCCTTTCAATTTTTTTTGTTAACTTTTTTGGGATTATAAATAGTTCATTCCTTATTCATAAAATATCAAATGTGTGCTTTTGGGAGAATAAATTCAATCAATTCTGGGTTCTTAATAGTATTTCATAGTTGGCAAGTAAGTAAATGGGAAAAAAAATCAGAAAACCTGAAAATGTTTCTAATTCTGAGTTGAGGAAGTTTTGTGCAGCTCAATAAGTTGAGATCAGAGCACATTTAAAAATTTACACGATTTAAATATACTGGTCAAGATTTGAATACATTTTACACTATTTAAATATACTGGCTAAGAACCCTTTCAGTTACGTTATGTAATTAAGAAAGGCCTATAGTAGGAAAGAGAACATTTGGGACAACCAAAATGAAAATAAGGTAATTCAATACTGGAGGAGGAAGTGTAATATTTTTGAAGGCACAATCTTATCTTTAAAAAAAAAAAAATTAGAAATTGAAGTAGAACATTATGTCACTTCACAAGGTGGAAGAAACTTGATAAAATAGTGGGAACTTGCCCCAAAAAGAATGATTATGAAACCTAGAGCATGTTTGAGCTCCATTTTTAATTAAGAATGCATTTTGAAATAGTAGATTGATGGAAAATGTGTGGTTAAAAAATAAAGAAAAGTTTTGAGTTTGCGTGTAATATTATTTTATAAAAAAATGTGTGGTTGAAAAGAAGAGGGAGAAAAATGTATTTTGGAAATAATAGGAATCAAACAAGGGCTCAACTTTTTTGGAGCTTGAATTGCAACACAAATTACTAATTTCATATAAGAAATAGAATTCTATTATCCATATTTTATCAAAAATTAGATTGCCCTTGTGATTTTTGAACTAGTGCCATTCTAGTAATAGCAGGAATGAGAATAATAATGGATTCACTTTAAATGATCTTGTTGTCCCCAAAATGTGACTTTTAATTTTCGTTTGGGAAGTGGCTAAAGCAGTTTAAATAAATAGATAAAAATAAATGGAAGATAAGTAGGTAATCCTATGAAATGTGGATGAAGAGTGTTTGATCAATTTTAAATAGTTTATAAACATTAGCCATGCATGAAATTAAAATGCTTATGTTTGCTTATTCATAAGGACGAGTGTAGAGGATGTAATGAATATGATCTAAGTGGATATGAAGGACAAGTGCTACATGTATTCTATGTGATAGGAAGTTTCCAATAAGGGTAAAAGGCGAGTTCTACAAACTAGCTACTAAATATATTATACTAATGGTACTAAATGTTGGACTTTTAAAGGAGAAAAGTTTCATAATCTAAACATAGTGAAAATGAGGATGTGAAGCTAAATGTGTGGTTGTATCAAAGGGATAAAATAAGAAACAAGAGTATTAACGCTAATAAATGGATGTGATAGTAATTGAGGATAAGTTAAGGAAGGAGAACTTAGATGATTGAGATACGCCTTGATTATACCCGCAAAGTGGGTCCAGTTAGTAGAACATGTTAGAAGAGGTAGATTAGACTAAAATTGTATTGTTGATGTTGAAGATCTAGTTATATCATGGTTTAAAAAGGTGTGACTCAGGAAACCTCATTGATAGGTGGTGGCCAAAAGTATTGAGTCAAGGTTATTTTCTGAGCAAAATGAGGCTTACGCCTTTAGTGATTGAGGCATATGCCTCAAAAAGAGAGAGAGAGAGGCCTGAGCCTCTCTTTAATTATCTCGAAAATCACTTGTTCTGTGGAGGTCTCATATTTTTATTGGTTGACTTCAATGGAAATATACCATATATTAAAATATCTTCTGAAATTGATTACATTTTAATAAATATTGCCTAATTTCATTGATTACTAGCCATAAATTATCATTGAAACCCATTATATATCAAAACCTAATTATTCTCTTTGATTATATATTAATATGCCATAAGATAAATTGCATTATAATTCAAACACACAACGTGCATAACAAAACACACAAAATGTAACTCTAGAACTTGATCACTTAGTCGACGGCGCATCGCTCGGAAAATAACAGTAACATCACCTTAGATCTTTAAGTTATATTGTATGAGTATTTAATGCTTGCGGTTTATTTTTGTATTTTTTTGTTCACGGTGAGACCACTCTTCGCCTCACGAAAGAAAAACCTCTTAGTACCTGATTTTGCCTTTTTAACATTGAGCTACTTTGAGGAAAAGGTCACTAGTCAACCCTCAACCTCGCTTTATAGTTCATTATAAGCTCTTTCAGATGTTGGCGAAACATTTCAACATCTAAATAGCATGTTAATTTTTTCTCTACCAATTCCTTTTTAGGGGTTAGGGTTTCAACATCTACATAGCATATTAATTTTTTTCTCTACTGATGCCTTTTTAATTAAGAGGTATCCTAAGCAACTGAGTCAAATGTAATGTCTACTGCTGGTATTTTGTTATTGCAATTTGCTACTTATTTTTAAGGTTGTGGTGATAGCAAAGATGGAAAGGGTTTTTCCAGTGTTGACGCACAGAGCTCCAACAAAGGAAAATGTGTGAGGTGCAAAAATGAGAAGGAAAGGGATTTTGATAATTTTTTGGGCTTTTCGAGTCCTTTTCGTCTGAACTACTAGTCTTTTCAGATTATTACATGTTGTTCACATTTTGGGTGCTGAAAGGGTGTTTATGAGATGTGTATAAAATCATGTGCAAAAATTAGTTAGTGTTGATTTCACTTGAACCTTTGTTGAATTTTAATTGTTATCTGCTGCAATTTACTAAAATTGATTAAGTTTTATGGGTTGCTGCTGGTTTTTTTTTTTATTATTTTTTTTTTTTTTCAATATTAACATTTTTCTTCCCCTGCTATTGAATTTCCAAGTCCGATTTACTTGAATTTACTATGTCAGTAATCATGATTGTTGCAAATAAATTTTGAAGTCTCAATATTAATGCTTCAGCGTAGCAAGAAATGAAGGAAAGCTTTATTGCTCGTACTTCTTTTGAAGAACTTGTATTAGATTATTCTCTCAACTTCTGAATCAAATATAATCATTGAAAAAAATATGGAAATGATGCTGAAACTTAAGGAAGGAAAGCGTAATCGCTCATACTTCTTTGGAACCTCTAGTAGATCATTTCTGATTTCTCAACTTATGAATTGAATCTAATCATTGTAAAAATATATGCCTTTGATGTTAAAACTTCGTTGTGTTCTTCGACCAATTAAAAGTTAGTGATAGCAACTTTGAAAATGGTCATTCTTGCTCCATCTTTCCCCACCTTGCCTAGTTTTTTGCTTATTTTGCTTCTGTCCTTGGTACTCCAAGATTTACATCTTGCTTTCAGTTCTGTCTTTTGGATGAAATGGTCCAACAATTTGAGCTCTAAAATTTGGTGATGAAACTACTCCCCAGTGGATCAACTTTCCTGTAATTGCATTAACCTCTTCTCATAGTGTGCGTATAAACTGTTTGCTAACGGTGATTATCTACTCTGTGTGAACTTTGCTATAGATTACATGAATTTAGATCAATCTGCTTCAGGACATCATGTAATAAATTCTGCCTGCCTCAAACTCAAGTTGATGAGGCACAAGTTCTAGTTCCAAAAAGCTCTATTGTATTGCTTCATGAGTATATGACACGAGGACTGCAAAAGTTTATAGTGAAGAACTCTTTCTAATAGTGAAATTTATTATACACAAATTTTTCATTTTTCAGCTGTCTAGTGGAATATATTCCATCATTGATAATGGCTACCTGGAAACCCACGGGCCTTTCTTACATGACAAATGGAAAATGTTTTGACATATAATATTGGTTATTCTGGGTTTGGGTTTGATCTCTGTCGATTCTGCTGTAGCATGCATGCTCTATTTGATGGTCTTGACTCTTGTATCATTGTTCTTTGTCACAATCTTCCTTTGTACTAGTGAATGTTCCCTTCAGGAAAATTCTAGCCTTTTGCTAAGAGTTTTACACTCTGGAGCGCTAGTGTTGACTTGTGCATTTTACAGTTTTCTTATTTGTCTGTCACCCATGAATCTAACTTGGAAGTGCTTTGCATTATGGCAGGCCCATTATATGCTTGGTCTTGCACTGCTACAAAAGGAAGAATACACTGAAGGAGCTAAGGAATTGGAAAAAGTACGTGATATTATTTCATGCAGATTTTTTTTAATTCCGAAAAATGTTAAAATACCATTAAGCTTTGCAAAAATATACATCCTTGTGGAGGCATATGAGGCATATGCTTCCTTCAAGTCTTGTATGAATGACCAATGTAAGCGTTAGATAATGCTAAGTGCTAACAAATGGAATCCTATTTGCTCTCATATTATACTCAAAATAGATAAGTTGACCAGTTTCTGCTTCACCCATTTCTTCTTTTGTTCATCTTTCTTTCTTAGAGACAAAGAGCTACTTTTGCTTTCTGAAAATCAGTCACGCTCTTGGGGAATTGAATATTACATAACCTGTTATGCCTTGTTGGATGGTACACTAGCTTTGTAGGATGACCCGTGCTGTATAATTTGGTTAGTTTTTGGGTGGCTTGTTGCTTTAGTGGTTTATTTTGATTGGTTACCTACTCTGTAAATCTCTCCATGCTTTACACCAGGTTTCTAACCTCCTTATGCTTGTCTCATTATTACATTGTTGTGATATATTAAGGTGATGAATGGACATTCATGGTGGTATGATTGTTTGTTTACTTGCAAAACCTCTTATGCTCGGACTCTTTGAAATAGTTGAGTACCCGTGTTGGACATGACACAACATGGGTATGGGTATGAGATATGTGTCGGATCCTCCAAGTTCAACCGGATACTTTATCGTTTTTACTTTTAACTTTTTTTTCCTTTTCCTTTTCTTTCCATTTTCTTCTTTCCCTTTTTTGCTCTCTATAAACCTATCATGGTGGTATGATTGTTGTTTACTTGCAAAACCTCTTATGCTCGGACTCTTTGAAATAGTTGAGTACTCGTGTCGGACACGACACAACATGGGTATGTGTATGAGATATGTGTCGGATCCTCCAAGTTCAACCGGATACTTTATCTGTTTTTTTTTTTTTTTCCTTTTCCTTTTCTTTCCATATTCTTCTTTCCCCTTTTTGCTCTCTACAAAACCTAGCATCGCAGTCGAGAGGGTGGAAAAAGGTGGCGGCACTAGGTTTTCCCTTCTTTTTCTTCTTTCTTTTTTCTTTCATTTTATTCTTTTTTTTT
>CAIGRN010016751.1:0-24849 GCA_903798345.1 Fraxinus anomala
AAAATGACAAAAAGAACGCATTTTCAGCAACTACAAAACAAACACTCAAAACACAAAATACCAAATGAATTCAAAACTCAAAATTGAAAACTGAAACACGAAGAGAACGGCCCCTAAAACATTATAAAATCAATTATTTACGAAGGTTTTACTATACTACTTTTGCGTTGTTTCTAGAAAATGTAAAACTATTTTTTATGGAAGATGGTAAATTGATAGGACTTTTAAATGATAATTATGATATAATATTAATCAAATTCTGAAAATTATGTAAAACCAGCAATTCTAGAAGGTTATACCATACAATATTTGCATTGTTTTGTGAAAATACTTTTAACTCAAAGCATGGGTCTCGAATTGAAATTCATTTTTTTTATATGTAAGTAAACTTATAACTTGAAAGCATAGGTTTCGAAATGCAAAACAATTCTTTTCATAACAAAGTAAACTAATAAGGATTTTTCTAAACGTACCACCCTCTTTTACACTCCCCTCTCATAAGGGGAGGGGCCCACGTCCAAATAAAATAATCTGCCCCCGCTATTGTGAGGGGGGCAATGGGTATATGTACACGAGCGTATAAACGTCACTGTACACGTAGTAGGGTTCAACTAATAAAGCTCTCTAACAATATAATATTCTTCAAAATGTAGAACTTCATAAAATCAAGGATAATCGAAAGTTATATTATATGACTTGTGCGCTATTTCAAGAAAATGCTTTTAACTCAAAGCGCGGGTTTGGAATACAATTTTTTTTTTTTCCATATAAACAAAACTAATAGATCTTTTCAGTGGTTTAAGAATAAGATTCATTAAAATCTAGAAATTTTATCGAATCAATGATTTTCAAAAGACGTACTATGCAACTTGTACGTTGTTTCGAAAAAAATATTCATAACTCAAAACACAAATCTTGAAATGCAAGATCATTTTTTTCATATGATAATAAACTCATAGAACTGACTAGCGATATAAGATTCATCAAAATTTAAATTTTTTGTAAAATGAGTTCGCAGATTATACTATATGAATTTTATGTTGTTTCGAGAGTCAAAGTATTGGTCCTGAAAGGCAACTTTTTTATTTTTTATTTTTTTCCATAACAAAGTAAACTAATAGGGCTTTCCAAAAATATAAAATTCATCAAAATATATGAGTTATGTATTATTTCATAAAAATCCTTATAGCTCAAAGCATGGAATACAAAAATTTATTAAAATCAATTTTATTTTTTTGCAAAATAAGTGATTTTCAAAGGTTTGCTGTGGGCACAACCAGCTTAAGAGCCAAACATGGATTTTCCCACCTATCACAATCCATTTTAATAAGCTACGTTTTCTTTCAAAATATGTAATTTAGTATCAACTTCACCTTTTTTTTTTATCTTAAAGCTTAAATTGTAATTAAACTTACTCGTCAATAACGTTTTTAAGCTTAGCAAAACAAGTCGCTATACAAACACAATTACCAAAAACAAAAGAGAAGAAAATCTGCTTTGCATCTAGATTTGAATGGAGTACAACTATTGTTAAATTTAGACATAACATTACAATTCCATACAATTTCAACATGGATAACACTGTGTCAGAAACTTTAAGCAGGAGATGGTAGCCACTCAAGGGTCTCACCAGCAAACATAGGAATAATGTCACCCCATGAATAAGAATATGAAGCCGGTACCTTCCACGGCGTCTTGGTCAGTTTAATTTTCAATGTATTTCTCGGAAGACCATAGAAGTCCGGTCCATTAAAGCTCGTAAAAGCCTCTAGCTTATCGAGTGCACCGGCCTAAAAACATACAAAAATGCAACTTGGTCAGTGACATCGAAAATAACATAGCATGGATTCCAAACATGGTGTCAAAACTTATTCACAATCATCTGATACAGCACTGCTAGCAAAAAATTGTACTTGGCTAAGCTTTTGCTTATAAGTAGTGGATCCCAACCAAGGAATGCGTGATTAAAAAATAGGTTAAAGTTGTGGATCCTACGAAATGTGTGGATAAAAAATAGAGTTGGACCAACTTATAGCAATTATAAGCTTTGCCAAACATGCACTTAATATATTGCACTTTTAAATAACATTATCATACATGAATTCACAGCCAAGGAAACTTGGAAGATATCAACCTCGGCTAATACCTAAGTAGAATTTAGAAGGAAAGGAGAGCAAAAAATGATCATGCGTAGTGGGGATATGTAAATTATATTAAACATCCAGCAAAAATTTCTGATAAAAAAAACCATGTCATAAACGGCCAAATAATAAATATCAAGATAACCCGGAAACTTGTCTACGATGAAGTAAAAATTAACTAGATATCGTAGTAGCGTGTGCATTCAACTTATGTCATTGGCTGAAACTAAATGAAGTTGCTTCTATCAGAATAGAAAATCATGTGTTTAGTATATAATGTAGAGTTTAGCTTAAGAATTGCACCATTATATAAGTGTGTTTACTCTGGCTGATTAACATTGTACTTACAGATCTTGAAATAAAAAAAAAAGTCAAACCAATTGCACAACTCTGTGCTCGTTTAATTACATCAAGAATTAAAGATGACTGTAAGAGAAAACTGGAGATTTTCACAGAAATTACCTCTTCAAAAATCTTTGCATATACTGACAAGGCTACAGGCGCATTATAAATACCAGCACATCCGCAAGAGCTCTCCTTTTTTCTTCTCTCATGAGGAGCACTATCAGTTCCAAGAAAGAATTTTTTACTTCCACTCGTCACAGCTGATACAAGTGCCTGTCCTGGAATGAAAACAAATGGATAAGCTTCAATAAAAAATATATTTCCCCTCTTTTTAAAACTATATATATATATTTTTTAATGGGAGGCTGTTACTGGAATTGGATAGATGTAATAATAATGATAACAAAAGGAGTATCAAATTTCTTCTTAAATATACTGAATGTAGATTATGGAAAATTGTTATGTTAAACAGCCTAACTGAAATTATGGATAAACCAACACAATAGCAAAAAGCATGTTTCAGTCATATTTAATTAAATCTCACCTCGTTTAACTATGAAAGGTCTTCTTTGTTTGGTCCACTGTCCAACCAAAAAAGAGGTTCAAATATTTCCCATAATCTGTCTCAAACTTGTTACCCTAGACCAAAAGGCTTTTTCACTTTTTACACGTAAAGCTAAAATGCCTTGCAAAACATCAGCAAATCCAATGATATCCACCTCTGAACTCTCCATTCGTGGAAATGAGATAACGAACTTGTTTATAAGTTCAACAGAAATAAGAAGGTAATTTTTCCAGAGTTATCATTACTAATATGCAGCACAGAAATTGTATCTGCTTCTACTAAGGACACTCATTTATATTCTAAATTATACGGTTGGAATTGAACTATTAAAGTAGAGTATTATACATTTGCATCCTTGACCAAAAGAAATAAGCAAAGGTTAAAAATGAGTAAATGGAAGGATTGAAAGGCGTACTGTGAGTCTCCCTCTTAAGAACAGGCAGGCAGTAACTGTGAGGTTGCAGTCCTCCTTGGAAAAGGGAATTTCTGTTAAGAGCAATATGCTGCGGTGTGACAGTTGCTGCAACAAATCCTAAAAAATATGATTGAAATCAGAATAAACATTTACATTTATTAATAAGACGAAAATATATTAATTCCCTTGCAACCAAAAATACTGAAAGTTCTAGAGTAGAATAAAACATTGTATTTAAAATTTCAGAGTTCAATAATCATCAAGTATTACACTTGCCATCATAACAAGACTCGACAAACTTCACAGCATCTGTAGTAGTAATATGCTCCATCACAACCTTCAATCGTGGAAACTTTCGTATTAAGGGACTGAGAACTTCATCAATAAACAACTTTTCTCGATCAAATACATCAACATCAGGACTTGTAACCTCTCCATGGACCTTCAGATACAAGTTGACATGTATAAGCAGTTTCCTTGACTGATGATGACTTCCCCAGTTGTGCAATAAACCAGAGGAAAGAAAAAATCTATTGAAGTATAGTCTACAGATAGACACAGCTCATGCACAAATAGATTGTGGAATTTGTTTATCTCTAGATCACGAGAGCCTTTCAGGTCAAAATGATCAAATGCTATACATCGCAGACAACTTTCTAAACAGTATATAAAAAACTTTGATGGTTAGATTATGATATCAATATTAGTATTTTGGCTATCGCCACTATAAGGGGACAGAGTTTACATTTCCAATTCCAAACTCCAAACAATGCTTCCTTGCTTTAGCGATTTGGAACCAATACATACCTCATTGTGCATATTGAATGCATGTACATGCTATAATTTCTACAACCATGAGTTTGGGGTTTTAGCAAAATTAGAACAAGGGATTTACTTTCGCATGATTATCAGAAACAGGCAATACATCAACACGTCCACCGCATTATGATGTTCTATGGATATCATTTTCCAAAAGAAATGTAATATTATGGTGAAACAATAACCACTTCACAAAAATATCACATATGATAAGCACTAATCTTGCTCAGGTGGGCACCCCAAAAGTAAATAGATGCCTGAAAAGGAAAAAGAGAACTAGAAAACAAATAAGAAATCAGGTTTGCACTTTGCTATTCTGCCTGCAGAAACTAGATCTAAAAAATAAGGGTCGTCGCATAAACTATGATTCTTGGTAATCTAAATGAGACTCTTCTAGAATTGATTGATTGATTTAAGTATTCAGAATATGTATTAAAGTCCTCAGAGGTAACTATCCAACGGATTCCTCAAGTAAACTTTTTGATTAACATAAATGACAATCTACTTCTTGCATAAGAAGCTGATTCCCACTTCTGAATACTGAATTTTAAAAACCTCGTCAGTGTACTTCAAACAACTCAAGAAATTCTTATCCCATACTTATCTGGAGTAAGCTATCACAAGAATACAACAAAAGAATAGCAATGGAAAATAAATAATTATGATAATACAGTAGTAGCATGTAATTCCAGGAAAAAACAAATATCATAATTGTTGTATATGTGGCTCATACCCGTAGGTGTATTTTTCTTGTACCCTAAAGTTCTATATGGGCTTGGACTAGAGTTATTATAAATACTAATGATGTAATTCTATTATTCATACTGAATAAAAATCTCCGCTTCGCTTTTTGTGTTGATTTCTCTATTTCACTTCTCTATTATTTTGCTCTTAAAATCTAACAACAACAAATCTTAGGCACAAATATCCACTTAGAGTGGGCAAACTTACAAGCAAAGGCATGTTTTGCTGAACCATTTCTTCGAGTACAGGTAAACACTTCCCAAATAGATCTGTTACACCATGTTGGGAATTTGTAGTAGCACCAGCAGGATACAACTTCACAGCAAATACAACCCCACTCTCCCCTGCGACAACAGACCTCTATATTATGCATAAAGCTAGAATGAAACAAAAAGAAAAGAAATGAGATTTGTCCATTAATTCTTCCATGCAATGTGCCCCCAAAAACTTTAATCATGCAGCTTCTACCTTTGAAAGGGTTAGTGACTGAAAGTTGTTGACAGTTTCTGAAAGCATACGATCAACAAAGTTATGCACATTTGTACTTTTTCCACAATTTCTCTTTCCATTATTTCAGAAACAGGGTTTTAGGGTAGGGAACATAAGCATTACATAAATATAGAAATAAAACGTCAAGTAGATTGCTTAAAGTAGAGCTAGTTAATGGTTGTCATGAAGGATAAAAAGTACGTAAATATCTAAGAAATGAACTGAAGTTATGACTTATCATTTTTACAAAAACAAAAACTAGATTGATCCACCATTATAAGATCTAAAACCAGTTATAAATGAAAGGCAAACCAAATCATCAGAACTTTGAGATACCCACTGAATTCTTTTCATGTATATTTAAGTTTTCAGGTCAAACCACACTTTACTCTTTTTCCCAAGTCATGCAAATGGAAACAATGTTCTCGTCACCGTAAATATTCTCATATTAAGAAAAATCCCAACATAATAAATACAGTTAACAATAGCGAATGAGTATGAGCAATTGAGCATGTTTTGCAAAGCCTGAGAAAAGGGGTTAACTTACTTTTTAGAAAAAAAAGACTTACTTTAAAAGAAGCAAGTTTTTCTGAATGTTTTGTTGGGAAAACAGTAATTTTCTAAAAGTAGAAACATGTTTGTCAAGAAAAGACACTTGAAAAAGTAACTCTTGAACTTACATATATGATATATGTTTGGCTAAGCTTAAAGTTATTTTGAGAAACATTAAAGGCTTAGCTAAACATGGTCTCAATTACATTTTTTGATGCCGTTATATCAATAAGCCAAAATCCATCGCATTACAAGCAACAAGTATGCCTCAAAAAATACACATTACAATGTCAATATAGTTTGAATGGTAATATGAGCTAAGCCTATATAAATTGGACTCACTTGCCAGTCTGATCTCGTGAGGCGTTGTTGTGTCAGTCAAATAAAGAGTCATCAGAGGAGTGAAGTTACTAGATTCTGGTAATGCCTTCAAAATAGACTCCCGATATGCCATGGCTTCGGATGTTTTGGTGACAGGAGGTTTTAGATTAGGCATGATTATGGCCCTTCCAAAGTTATTTGAACTGCATGCATCATCATTTTCAAAGAGAAGAATTTGAAAAATGAAATGAATTCAGTGAAATCAAAGACAAAAAAGAAATGCGTATAACTAATATCAATTACAGTGCAAGTGACAAGAAAAACACATCTTTTATGCTAAGTGCCCTCATGATACCAACCTGTGAGAGACTATAGCTTCAAGAAGTTCACCATCACGAAGATGAAGATGCCAATCATCAGGTTGTGTGATTGAGAGCTCCATTTTTGTTCTAGCCGTTTTTAAATGGTTTTGTCTTCTAGTGCTCAAAATGCGTAGAGATGTTACCTGTAAGGACAAATTTATAAAAGCTTGAATAAATGCTGTTCAAATTCCTAATGTCAAGAAATCGACTAAAGGAGCTGAAATTGACGATAGTTTCCATGCTAGAATATGGATTGAGTTTCTTATGATCCTCAAAGAATGGCTAGTTTAAATATTGGATTCTGAATTGATGATTTTGTTTTTGTAAGTACTAAAATAACAATGGTCTGAACTAAGATTTGACAAATCATTATCCCCTATGTTTTGGGAGCCCTGTTAAGCATGAAAACACAGTGAGGCACACGAAGAGAACTTCATCATGATTGGGTCAAGCGCACTTCTAAAGCTACCAATGTTATTTTATTCATATTTCTATTCTCTTGTCCATCTTAGTCTTTTTTAATTAGAAAAAGTAATTTATCATTAATATAAAGAATTACATTCTTCAAGATGACAAGGAATCATCCAACAGCACAATTGATGAAGAGAAAAAAATCAACTACCACTCTTTTTGTTCTATAAGTAACACATAAAATCTCCTACTATTTTAATTCAATGGTTCCCTTCAGCTGTAGGAAAAAAATTATAATCCTAACACATAAATTAAAAAGATGTCCTAAGATGCTAGTGTTATTTCATAAGATAACATTCATCATCACAAAAAATGTAATGAACTTCTTTTCTTCCTTGCGACTTCAAAATCTAAAATTCAATCTCTAATAGTTATGTATTATCACTTGTGTCATTTGGTGTTCATCTTTATCCTATCCATATACTTCATTGGCATTCATGGTTGCAATATCTACGTGTGATAATACAGCAATCAGAACCTTGCAGATCCTTAGTTCACAAATTGCAATCAAGGAAATTAGAAGTTCTTCAGATGATAATAATTCTCACTTTGCAAGGAAAGAATGATGTCTTCAGCATTAGGTTGTTAGTCTGCAAATGAGAAAAGCATGTAATTAAATCAATCAGACTGAAATTATAAACCAATATACATCTGAAGATATTGCAGTTTCATAACTTATGATTATAAACCTTCAAACATTCAAACAACTATTATTGTTAAAAAAACACACAGTTAGAACATTTGCAGACATAAATTCTTTCATATACATCCTTACAAAATTCACTTCAGCTCCGTTGAAATACTTAAATTGATATGCTTATCCTTACCATCAATTTTCAGGCCCTAATCAGAAAAATTAATTCTTTATTATTCCAACTGCAAATCTCAGTTATATTCTACCAAAATTCCAAAGAAAAACATAGATGTGAATAAATACCAGGCTATAAAGACGGCATTGGCACTTCAGGTGGAATGTAGAAGACGAGGATATATTCGGATCTGAAAATAATCAAATATGCAAGTCAATTCGGGTTTAGAGAATAGTGTGGATCTTGTTGTTTATGGGATATTAAAAGAGTGATACTTGGCACAAGGTAGAGAAAGAAATTTTAAGCCCATAAATAATAGGCATCAAGCGGGGGCTAAAAGAGTGATACTTGCCAAAAGTTCATAATGCTTTCAGGGATATGACGAGGATAAAAGAATTGTCGGACAATTTTATCAAAATTTTAATTGTGGAGATAAAAATTGAAAACTATAATAACTTTTTTTGAAAATCTTAAAAAAAAAATCTACAAAATCTAAAATTTTAAATATAGTGTGGGGTGGCCGACCCCACTGCCCCACACTAAATCCGTCCTTGCAAATGGTCGACAACATGCAATTGAATGCTAGTCATTGCTATTCCTCTCTGATGGTTTTTATTTTATTTTATTAAAATGCTCTTGGTTTGGGGATTTTGGATTGATGAAATGTTACGATTTTAAAGGATTATTCTTGTAAAGAAATAGATGACTCATGTCAAGAGGTAGAGAAGTATCGAAAATTGAATAATTATCATCTTAAAAAACTTGATGTCAGAGAGTTGAAGGAGGAGGTTTGTTTCTAAATTGATGTTTAAGATGTAACATGTGTATTTTTTTGATACGTATTGGATTCAAAGTATATGATATTTGTTATTTTGCACATCCGCAACTGGAATTGCATAGAAGCATATATTTTTGTTGTTTGCAATCAATTTTATTCTTATTCTAGGTTCCGCGTATGGTGAACATACCTTTTGGTGCAATTCATAGCCTAATAGAAAATTGTCTAATCATTTATGGTATTGTCTAATCATAAAATAAACAAAAAAGTAAAATAAAATTAGATAATGTTATTCAACCCCGATAGGCCACTGACACACCGTCGATTGCTTAAATTAAGAACCTTGAATGCAATTAAAATGTAGTGTAAATATAATTACCCTTATCATACTTGGCTAGAGTGAAAACACTATTTATCATCAGACTCGTTATATTTTCGTCACTCAACTTTATTTTCTTACAAAACAGTCTCTTCACTTACAAAAATTATTTCGCTTTGATCGCCCACATTGATTTTAATAGTGATGACTTTGAAATTTGAGTTGAAGAAACTTTAAAAATAAATATAGATAAAATCAATCGCCCTTTTCAAATCAGAATTGACGTATTTGGCAAGACAAATCTACACTATACAATTGATAACATTTTAACATATTTGTAGCAGCTTAGTAAGATAAATTGAATATTATTAAATAATATTAAAGAAGAAGTTGAAATTTTATTTATATGAAATTAATCAAAGAGTTCTATTATTTTTAGGGTTGGTGAATATTATCAATGAAAATGCTAGCTGTATGTATTGTGTACTTTTTAATCTTGATAAATTAGCGTATGAACGAGGGATTTGTCAGAGCAATTGCACTAGAATCAACGAGATCGAAAGGCTTTTGAAGAAACGACAGGCAAAACAAAACAAAACAAATTACATTAACGTGAACTGAAATTTATGCTTGCAAGGCAAATTAACCCCTAAAGTTATTTTTACATGTCTAGAATCTAGATGCAAAACCCATAATACATTTAAGGTTTTTTGTCAAATAGAAGAAAATTGAAATCTAGAAGAAGCCTACAAATCCACCAGAAGTCATAGCCACCAAAATACTTGAGCCCACCAGCAAAGAAAGAGAAACTCCAGAAACATGTGCGCTCAATGAAGAAGGTGCTGGAGCATGGTACTGCATTTGTGGTTCTGGCGCTCCATGAGGCGATGATGGACGATGAGCTGATGGAGAAGGGAGATGGGGTTCATTTGAGTTTGGGGCGCAGTTATCTTTGGGAGATTCAGTTTGCGGGTTTTGGCACTCAGGAGGAGGTGATGCTGGAGACTTTTCTTCTGGAGATAGTGACGGTGAATGAGTAGTTGGAGCTGGTGGAGATTTGTGTATTGGAGAAGGAGATGGAGATTGCTTTGGTGGTGTAGCAGAAGGCAGGTATGAAGGGGATTTACTAATCGAAGATGGAGAAGGTGAATGAGTAGGAGCTGGTGTAGGAGCTTCATAGGAAGGCGTGGGTACCGGGTTTTTGGGAGCTAAAGATGGGGACAGAGTGTTTACATGAGTTGGAGCCGGTGTAGGAGCTTCGTTGGGAGAAGCTTGAGATGGAGAATAAGTTGGTGGTGTTAAGGAAGGCGTGTGTACTGGGGTTTTGGCCACTGGAGATTGGGTTTCAACTAGCGGAGATGGAGAAGGAGAATGAGTTGGTGGATTTGAATAGGGAGCATGCGCAGGGGTTTTAGCTACTGGAGATTGAGATGGAGAAGTTGAATGAGTTGGTGGTCTTGAGGAAGGTGCCTGTGTAGGGGTTTTGGTAACTGGAGATTGAGATGGAGAAGGCGAATGAGTTGGTGATTTTGAAAGAGGCGCACGTACAGGGGTTTTCGCTAGCGGAGATGGAGTTGGAGAAGGAGAAAGAGTTCGTGGTTTTGAAGTGGGCGTGTGTGCAGGAGGTTTAGCTAGTGGAGATAGAGATGGAGAAGGGGAATTAGTTGGTGATCTTGAGGTAGGTGAGTTTGTAGGGGATTTGGTCAGTGGAGATGGAGAAGGTGAATGAATTGGTGGTTTTGAAAAGGGTACATGGGCAGGGGTTTTGGCTACCGGAGATGGAGATGGAGATGGAGCATGAGTTGGTGGCTTTGGAGAAGGTGCAGGTACTGCCACTGGAGATAAAGAAGGTGAATAGGTTGGTGGTTTCGAAGAGGGTGCGTGTATGGGGGTTTTAGCTAGTGGAGATTGTGATGGTGAAGGAGATTGCGTAGGTGGTCTTGAGGTAGGCGCGTGTGTAGGTGTTTTGGTAATTGGAGATGGAGATGGAGATGGAAAATAAGTTGGTGGTTCTGAGAAAGGTAAGTGTATAGGGGTTTTGGCTACCGGAGATGGAGATGGAGATGGATAACGAGAATGAGTTGGTGATTTTGAAGAAGGTATGTGTGCAGGGGTTTTAGCTTCTGAAGATGGAGAAGGAGAATGAATTGGTGGTTTTGAAGATGGCGCGTGTCCAGGGGTTTGAGTTAGTGGGGATTGAGATGGAGAAGGGGAATGAGTTGGTGGTCTTGAGGGAGGTGAGTGCGTAGGGGTTTTGGTCAGTGGAGATGGAGAAGGCGAATGAGTTGGTGGTTTTGAAAATGGCGCATGCGTAGGGGTTTTGGCTACTGGAGATGGAGAAGAATGAGTTGGTGATTTTGACAAAGGTGCGTATGTAGGGGTTTTAGCCACAGGGGATGGAGATGGAGATGGAGATGGGAAATGAGTTGGCGGTTTTGAAGAAGGCACATGTGTAGGGGCTTGGGCAACTGGAGATGGAGATGGAGACGGAGAAGGAGGAGAATGAGTTGGCGGTTTTGAAAAAGGGGTACTTGCTGGGGTTTTAGCCTCGGGAGATAGAGGAGAAGGAGAAGGAGTTGGTGGTTTCGAGGAAGATGTATAGGCTGGAGTTTTTGCTATTGGAGAAGGAGAGGGGACGGAAGATGGTGGTGGAACTCGTGTTTTTGGTGTCGGTGAGGGAGCTTTGTTGAGTGGAGACATAGAAGGAGAATGAGTCGGTGGTTTCCCAAAAGGCGAATATGTCGGGGTTTTGGCCACAGGAGAGGGAATGGGCGTGGAGGATGGTGATGGAACCCGAGATGGAGCTATATGAGTGTGGTGTTGATCAGACATCACTACAATGATAAGTTTCTCCCCCTTCTCACAGTTATTATCATGGCCACTAATGAAGAAGAATGGTCCAGATCTATCAAGCTTGAATTCTGAGTCCCCATTTCTCATAGTTTGTGTAGCATTATCCCTGTTGCATTTATCATAGTCATCTTTCCCCACAACAAACACTGAATCAGACCCCTTTTTGTACTTGAAAACTGCAAAACAACAACAATAACTATAGCATTAGAAAAGTCTGTATCATACACGTCCTGTAAATAACAAATTTCGAAATAGAGCGTAAGCTTGTGTTTTCGTACATTATCCACTTATACACACATTCTACGTAACAATTACGCTTATGTGCGCAGTGATCTAACAATGTACGAAAATGCATACATCTGACGTTTTGTTAAGAACACGAACACATAAATAGGCGGCAGAACATACCGAGGGTATCATTGATTTGAAACCGATTTCTTTCGGCCCAGTGATTGTAATTCTCCGACGATTTAACCGTCCAACCCTCGTCCCCACCAACATATAACATTCTGGCCTGAGATGTGCAGAAAAATCCCACTGAAATCACAAACAGAAAGCTGCTCATCAAAGGCATACAATGTGCCATTGAAATTGAATACCCAAGCTTTGAGCCCCCTTGAAAATTTCAGAATTCTTAATGAAAAACAACTTATAATGCAAGTAAAAAGGTTAAACTCTATTTGAGGTGACTGAAATGTTTATCCACATATATATATTATTAGCATTGTATTATGAATTAATTATGATGAAGATTTAATAAATAAATGGTATTGTTTTTGGCTGAAATATCAGCGTTGAACGCTTTTAATTTTATAATTTAACAGTCACTATTAATTTCTTTTACTTCGTTTGAAATTTGACTGAAGTATGTGTGACCTTTTACTGAAATTTAACATGCCATTTACTCTTGCATTCAACAAATTCTTGGTCAAATTAACTGATATTTTCCACACGAGCAATCAATCTTCTTTATTTGTACAAAAAGCTCCATAATGAATGTTACTTAACAGTGCTTAATCGATCATTCGATTCAAAGGGTATGACATAGTTATTCGGTACTCAATCTTCGTTCGAGTAAGAGAATGGTTTCAATTATTTTTTCCCTTTAAATCGATGTCAAAGATTGAATATTTTGGTTTTATATAATGTACTGCAAGATGGACCTCGGAGTATGGCTCGTGTGTGTTACAATTGCTTATAAATAGACTTGTTTTATGTATGTACGAGGGAAAAATGTGTCATTCACATTCATTATGGTGTAGACTGAAGAGTTCGGTTTGATTACTTGTCCAAAGTTTTGATACCATTCAATAGGTCCAGAGTAGACGAACTACACGAGAAGAGTGGATTAATTAATAATTATTTCTACATATCTATTCATAGTTACATAGGAATTAGAATGAAATCTTATGATTGATGTTTGAAAAGATGTTTACAAGTCATCCTCTAATCTTGGGATCAACGAGCTTGCAAAAGCACGTCTTTGGAAAAATAAATTCTTGCTTAGTTCAAATATATTTTACGAGAGCAATTATTATTTTCCCGTGACATGTACAACATACATATTGAAAACCTTTATGCCGATTAGTATAAAAGCAAGTTCATCATGCTCACGGAACTTAGCTTTCAAAAATGTAACATTAACACAATTAATCGATTGCATGAATGAATGAAAATTATAGATTGATGGCCAAATGTTATTCGTTCTCGTTGTCGAATCTCCAAACTCTACTATTCATTTCAATAATCAAATAAAGGTTTCAATTTACTTGAACCTTTGACTGATCCACTATTTATATCGTGAGATAAAAGTCTGGCACATTCATTTCTTTAGATCTAGTAACGACAAATGATTTATGAAAACTCGTTATCAACTCAAGTAGTACTTCTCATAATCATCAATCCACATTAAATCCCTCCTCTTTCTAGAGCTTCGAAGAAGAGATGGCTTTTGTTCGCGGCTCGTGAAGAATACACCAAGTCAAATGTTGCATTTTCATTATAGCCTTCATGTCTTCTAGATACCAAGCGAACTCTTATAGATTAAATACACAATATCTTGTTTGAGCACGTTTTACAATAATGTTCACGTACGTTTTCTCTATTTTCATCTATTGTTCTATATACCAATCTCTAGGAAGTGGCCCAGGTCTATAAGGCATCACCCTAATAGCATGTCCCGTAGTCTATGACAAACAAAGTTGATTTGTTTGATATTCGCATTTTGTTAAGGAACATTGAAATGTGATTCATGTAACAAAGTGGCACATACTCTAATGCCAGTGAATGTATCGCCTCAAATGCTAGGGAGTTAGCTCCATTGTATGCCTATGTAAATATCGTCCATAGTTCGTGACTACATTCGCTAATGAAATTCGAAACTTTTATTAAAAAGCAAAATTAAAATTTCAGTTATTTTACAATACTTACAAATGAGGCATTTAGTACGTAAAATTGAATAGAGCTGGCGTGAAATTATGTTCATGTCACATTTTTATTTTTATTTTTTAATTTTGGAAATACATCACAATTTAATTGCAATAACATCCTCAATCTTTTTTCATTTTTGTGATTATATCCTCAATTTTTTTAGTCACTTTCTTATCCTTAACATTCTCTTAATTTGCAAATATTATCTGTAATGTAAGTTTTTGTAAATAAAATTTGTTAAGATGACATAAAAAATTTATTTGTTCCTCATATTTTTAAATAAACAAAATAGATAACAAATGTAATAGTTTGACAAAATATATGCCCCTTGTTTCAATGCACAGTATCATAATATTTTGACCAAATTTGTACGGTTAGAAAAACAGATAAAAAAACTTAGTAAGATAAAAAATGAGCAAAAAGTGACAACCTCCATTGCACTTAAAATGTGGTGCAAATGATAGAAACTATAATATGAATATAATAATCTTAAAACAAACGTCTCTGTCGATAAGACGTAATTAGTACGTAAGACTCAATACTATCGACATAAAATAATAATAATAATAATCTAAAGGATAGAGGCTAAATCAGTCCTTGTGCCTTTGCACTATCGAAAAGGAATTGTCTCGTTTAATGAGGTGAAGGCACGAAGATTGATTTATTTATAGATGATATCTCTCGGTTGCCTCCGTTCTCCGACCTCTTTCTATTCAAAAGACGAGCATAATTCAATTACCTCAAAGTTTATGTTTTGATGTGATCGCAACATAAAAACGTCAGAATTTCTTCAACTTCAAGGGTTATTTCACTCCTAAACTCAAAACAGCATAATAAGGCATTTATTTCCGATCATTACAACAATTTCATTTATCCAAAGCCTCTCTATGTTCTATTTCTACATGCGAATAAAATTAGGGACTATAATATAATATTTCATCTTAAAAATGAACGCCTCCACTTGCTACCGTCACGGAAGTTTACCAAACACAACTCCACCTAAACTAAACCCAGTTTCGGCCGAGAAACAATACTAATTTATTTATTTGAAATCTTTTTAATTGGACAGTGACGCTCAATTTCACGCGCCACTGTGACACTATTACTCTTCACCAAAACAGTCTTTGCTCTTGACTTCCATATTACTCACATGGACAAAAATACCACCACCGTTTCTGAGCTCAGAAACACACAAATTCTTCATAGAAATTCACACACGGTACATGTATGAATTTTGTCTATAACCGTCTTTGAATATAGAAATGAAGGAAAATTATGATTTCTGGTACAGAATTGACCGGTGAAGGTCCCGTAGTTGAAACCAGAAAAGAAATTGATTTGCAATAGACTTTTTGGGTTGTTAAGCTCTCATTTTCTCTGTATATTTGATCAGTGTATTTCATCTTCTATTGTTGGGTTATTAAAAAAATTGTTTGACTCCCTTTTAAGCAAAAACCCACATATCCTTTTCCCTTGAAGCCACAAATTTCCATTGCTTTAGAGTTAACTGGTTTCATTTCTTTATATGGGCATATCCAAAATCGCTTGAAAGAGAAGAATTTGAATTGATCTTGATAATGGGTCCGATGAAAAGTTGGAGTCTTTTGAGGGTTTTGTTTCGAATTATGTTTGGGTCATGGTTGACATGCGGGGTGCTTTTGCCGGTAAATGGGTTGAGGCCGTTAAGGCAGAGGCCTAAATCATGGGGCGATGAGGTTAGTGTTGGTTTTATAGTCGTCTTTTTATGATCCATTATTGGTAAGTTTCTACTAATTATGTTACTGTTACCTTGTATTTGAAATGTAATGGATGTGATTGATTGTAAATTTTGACTTTCCCACGATCATGGTAAATTATGGTTCGTTACTGAATTTGGATTTTGACTGGAAGGAAGAATGCTTTTTTGATTGAGTTTGAGTTGCTTTTTTGTAATTTTTTTTTTGAAAAATATCACTTGCTTCATTTTATTTTTAAGCTCAATTCTATTTTCTGTTGAACAGTTTTTGAAAGTAAAATGTTAAAAGAATTAATGGTTTGAGTTATGAGGTATTATCAATACCATTGCATCTAAAGGGATAATTTTTGTCCATTTCTGTGTTCTTGGAAACAATTTGGCAGTATATGATTGGTTTTATTGACAGAATGGCCTCTAACTGGTTAAGCGTACTATTGAGCTCGGCACTAATGACAGAGAATTTTATGAAACCTCAAGGATAAAAATAAAAAGATTCATGTCAACTTTCAGACTTTTGAGCTCTTTGAAGATCTTATAACAGTTGCATGAGTAGAAAGTGGTGGCATTGCTTTATGCAAATTAATTAAGGAGGAAAAGGAGGCATTTATGTATAGGGTTTAGAGGTTTTGATCTGCAGATTATCTGTAGAAGGCAAGTTGTTGATTGAATTGATTATTGTTGCGGTGAAATTCTTACCTAATTTTGGATCTTTGCTGTCTTCTTTCGAAATAAATCTAATTCAAGCATTTGCAAAATTTCTACTCTTCTGCTATGTGTTGTTCTGTAAGACCGTGTACACAAATTGTTGATATGCAAAGTTGCAAACTTTATTTGAAATAATGTGTTCTAAAAAACGTAAATAGTAGCTAGATGTGGGGGAAGTTTCAAGCTTTACGAGTTTAAGCGAGCCTAGGTGAGGTTTAGGCGGAAAAAAATATTTTCTTATTTTTAATATTATTTTAAATTTTTAATCATTTGAAAAATTATTTAATAATTAAAATAATACATATCAAATATCTAAATTTATAAAATACTATATTTACTTAATAATTCTCACCATGAGTTTCAATTTTAAACGAACAAGTCCTACTTAATAGATTTATAGGAACTTCATACATGCTTTTGGAGTTTACAATAAAATAACGAGTTTTAAGATCATAATTACATAATGTAGATGGTACCAGAGCTTAAATCCTATTTAACGATTTAAATGAAGTCATTTTTAAACTTTATGCAGATAAAATCTTTTAAAAATTTGAAATTAAAGTCAAATGAAAAGTATTTTTAAAAATTAAAAATAAATTAATTAATGAACTAAAGTCAAACAAAAGACTTTTAAAAAAATGAAAAAAAATAAAAGAACTTACAAAGCGCGCGTAGGGAAGACGAAGAGAAGAGTGAGAAAATTTAGCCGTTTAGGAATTGAAAAAAATAACGTCAGGCTTTTTACCTGAGCTTCGAGCCTAGTTGAGCTTTTTAGAACACTGGTATATATAAAGACATTTCATTTTTATAGGTCTTTGAGATGTATTGATCCCTTCTCGTCCTCTGGGCTTCTCTTTTGTCCTATTTCTTATTGCCTTGTTTTCTGTCCCTTTGCTTCTTGCAGTGGCTTCTTGGAAGCAAGGAGGAGCATGAGTTGGGCCCATTTTCTTCTTGGAATATAACAGGAACATATAAAGGTAAATTTCTGGTTGTCATACCTTGATTTTTGCTCATATTTCAAGAATCGTTTCTTTTTTCTTTCTTTAGTTATTTATCATTGCTTGCGTCTTTTTCCTTCAAAAATGTGTTTCTAAGTGTTGTCTATAGCCACAGAAGCACATGTATCACTTACATATTTCCATGGAATAAATCAATTTCCATTTTTGGCTTGCAATGTGGAAAAAATGTTAATAGTTTGGAATCAATTCTGCTTATATTGGGGGATTAAAAGCTGATTTATGTACTAAGAATGGAAACAAATGTTCTGAAAAGTTAGTGAGCTTGACACTCTTGTAATGCTAACTGGTCGGGTAGAGCTACCCCTCGCCCCAGTACTCAGGCTTAGGCTTATTACTGAAAGTTGGTTTTCGGGTCTCCATTGTACCTGAAAATTGGAATGAGAATACCGTGTCATAACTTTAAACGGTATTGTGTATCTAACTTTCCTGTTGATTATGTGAGCACTGTGAGAACTCCTTTCGTAAATCTGCTGTGCCGAGAAGAGAATTGTGTGCACTTGATGCATCTTCTGATTGATTGCCTTGTTCCTAAGTATGACATACAGATATCCCAGAAATTGGAGGAACTCTTCTGTTTTATGATTATCCTGTGTTCCACAAGGTGGCTTGAAATAATTATTTAACTTTTTGGGAGCTTTGCTTCAGAAATATTTTACCATGTATACCCACCCTCATTAACAATAAATTGATAAACCATTGAACATAGTGGCATGAATCAAACTTTGGTGGCTGTGGGTAATTGGGTCCATGAACCTATGACTCCTTTCCAAAGCAAGAATACCCATTTAATGACCCTTGTTTCTTTTGTATATGCGCATCTTTGCCAGCTTGAGATCTCTTTGAAACAATACTTCCAAAGCATTTTTTTTTCTCTTTGTGCTGTTGTTTTTGAAATTATTCTTTATTTGTTACATGTATGGGAGAAAACATCCTACTGGAGTAAAATACCTTGATGGCCTCATATAGTTTAAACTCGATTCATGCCCCTATTCAAATTTGTTGAGAGAGGGCAACGGATAGGTAAAGAAATGGATCCAGAGAAAGAAGAATTTAGGTTTTTTGTGATTATTTGATTAAACATTATAACTGGGGGAAGCACTGTGGAAAGGCATTTGATGTGGGTCACAGAACTGGTCACATATGGAGGGAGATGGGTGCAAGATCGGTATTTCCTCTCAAACTATTTGTTTATCGTTAGCTGTGATAAGTTCTATCAGGAAAGAAATCCTTGGTAACTTTAGTACACCAGATCAGAAAAGGGACTGTAATAGTTGCTTGTTGGTACAAGGAGATGATTAGAATCTTAGTTTTATTAATCTGGATAGGGGTGGAAGCAATTTTAAAGCAGAGTTGCATCTCGATAGTAAGGTTTCTGTTTAAAGAGAAAGAGATGTGTTATGTCCATGCGATAGGAGTTAGTTGAGGTAAGGAAGTTGGGGTGGGTGAAGGAGACGGGGGAGATAGGTTAGGCTACACATGCATTCGTATGATGGTCCAGGACCTTATAAACTGAAATTGAGACTGTAAAGCATCTTCATACGGTAATGTATATAAGCATGATCTCAATAAGAATAAAGGTGGCAAGAGTGGTAATTCTATTAAAACTCTGTAGGAACATGAAGGATTGGGTTGTGATGTGAAACTGTCCCTGCTGACTTTGGTTTGGTAACACGAGATATTTGAAAGTTTCCATGGTTTTTGGCAATTGCTGTTTTTTCTTAGTTTAGTTTTCCTCAAAGCTGTAGACAGTTTGTTCTGGAGTAATTGTAAGATATCTTGCGTACAAAATGCTTTACGCATCGAAAGAATAAAAATACATGATACAGGGTGAATATTTGAACGTTTACGTATCGAATGAAAAAACTACATGAAACCAGCTTAGTAAATCATTGCTTTAAAAATAACATAAAAGAGTATTTCAATGTGATATCAGGAAGTACGCCACTCTTTTTTAAACAAAAGACAAGTTCTTGTGAGGTCTTTCTTGTCACATTCTAACTTTTGATACTCTTGTTGTAGTTCATGGACATTTTTGATGGCATGGGTGACAAATTTTAAATAGCTTCCATCTTTGGTAATCCTTATCAACAGATTATACCTGTTGTCTAAGCTAAGTAAAGACTTGTATAAATTCAAATGCTAGCCAAAACTGCACCTATTTAAGCAGCATGTACTGTTAATGAAGTTTTCGTTCTGTTTTTGAGTGAATGGATCTCAGATCTAATTACTGGAAGTCTAGATATTGCTTGACATAATGGAATGACCTAGTTACTGGGGTTGAGATGCATATTTTGATAATATGATTTAAATTCTGTCTGGTATGGTTCTTTTAGTTTTTTTGGCTTCAAGTAAGCATACACTATTTTCCAGGGTTTTAAAACCCGATGTGGACATCGACATAGAAAAGGTATAGAGTTGAACCTTGGCTAAAAAAAAGAAATAAAAAGGTGAACCGGTTGGGTCTTGTCTCGTTTCAATGATTTCCAACTTTAATTTTTTTTTTTTTTTCCAAACTGGTTTTCCTGGTCGAACTGGCCAATTCAATCTGGTTTTGACAACATGTTTAGTTCATTATTCTGAACTCATATGTAACTTGAAATTCTGGAAGGATTGTATCGATTGGTTTGCTTCTAAAATTTTGGATTACTATATCTGTATTTTTGAATTTTACGAGGTACAGGAGATTGGAGGTTTCTGGATTCTGCAAATAGCTCTTCCAAGATTCCTGATTTTAAGAAATCAAAAGGAAATTCCATAGTAGAATTGATGAGTACACCAACAAAAATAACTGGTGTACATTATGTTCAGGTAATGTGATCATTTTTCTTTCTACCCTTGGTCATGGTGCTGACATTAAAATGAACTTTCTTTTAATTCTCTTATTGCATGCTTGTTAATTCCAAGAGTTTTAATGAAGTGGAGAGAGCAAACAATATCATACCACTCTTGCCATTTTCTCCCTATTAAGCAGATCTCAAATTACTATTACTTTCCAAGCTTATTTATTGTTTAGAATTCTTTGATAATTTTTTCTTTCTGGAGACATTCAAGAATATACCAAGTAACCAAGATATTATTTTTATTGTTTGTTCCTTTGCCAGGAGCATACATATTGTTCTTTGTGGAGCTTGACGTTCTGGACGTCTTTTTTGCACTCTGACCCTGTGACCCATTTATAAACATAAACTCTCAAAATCAGGCAGTAGAAAATAATTGGGAAGAAAGAAAATTCTGCAGCATGATAAGTAGTATAATGATAAAGTGGAGATTAACAAAGTCATCAAAAAATAATTTTTATATGAAACTCAGGATGGTCTTCCATAGGCCATTTTGAAATGGCACATTGTTTCATTATGCATTTCATGTTTGAAAGAGATGATGTGTTCAGTATTATTCTCATTCAAGAAAAAATAAAAGAGTTGTTACCACTTCCAAATTTTATAATGAGAAGATGAAATCCTTTGATCATTGAGAAATAAACATAAAAGCTTGTCTTTGCCAACAGATGCTCCCGCAAATCAACTTGATATTGCTACCACTGACTTTTTCTTTCTTTGTTTATGAATCCATGTAAGTTTTATCAATAGAAAAGTATGCAAGATATCTACAAGTAAAGCATCTAGCCATACAAGTGAAATTGGATGTACCACTCCTTATTAATAATAAAAATGATGCTACCACTTAGAGTTCCTCAATAGAGGCTATCTGCACTGCACTTAACGTCAATGCTGAGAGGTTTTTTCTTGGAGAGAATTGTTTGCAGCGTATGTTGATGCATTAACCTTTTGACTTGAGTGTAGATCGCAACTCTGTGTATGTTGATCGTCTATCTTTGAAGTTTGAACTATTAGTACTGGAAGCTAAGGTCCAAAGATGAATCATCTGAGAAGTGAGAAGTTACGTTGGAAGAAATCAGAGCGTACTTGTCTAAGCTTATATAATAAGTAAAACAAAAAAGATACCTATTTTAATAGTAATTATTACTCTATTGTTGAAATAATTAATTTGTTTCCGACTTTCATCAATAAAAAATATTTATTTTAGAACTTATTTTCTTACAAGTAAACTTTTTAAGTTTAATTATGCCCTCGTGTATGGTATCTATACAAACACAGTATATTGGTGAATTAACTTTAAATGCGTGCCACATAGTAAAGGAGTGGTTAGATCTGACTCTTGGAAGCTTGAGAAGGTTGGTTGGACTTAAATGCTCTTCTATAATATGGAAATCATTGAAAATCAGAAAAAAAAATGTAATGATGTTTAAACACCAAGTAATCTTATAAATTGCAAAAGAATAAAACTAAAAATAAAAATAAATAAAAACTCATGAAAAAGGGAAAGGAAATATTTCAAGTTCTGACCTTTGTATTTGATAATACTACACTTGTATGTTGACAATGCAGAGTTAAATGATAGGGAAATTTAACACACAGGCCCATCTGCATACACACTTGCGTGTATCTGCATCATCTATGTTGGTACTTGAGGAACACCACTCTTATGCTGGATGGGACCCTTATTCAGTTCCAAGAATATGAATGCTAATATGCTATTAATAGATATTGGAAGCCACCATAACTGGCATCTTGTAGTTGCAGTGGTAAACGAAATTCACTGCTACTTTCAGCATTTCTTTTCTTTATTTCATCGGCACCCCTCATATCATGTGAACAAACTCTGACGCTAGTGCAGTACTTTGCATCTTCAGGCGAGTCTGTCATTTGTTTCATGCAAGAATGTATTGATGAAGTGTGCATTGAGACAGTCAAATCATTATAATAATCAACTTGATATCTGATATTGCCATCAACAACATAAATATCTCAATAGAACATGTCATCTGTCTTTGCTGAACGTGCTTTTCTAATATAATTGTCACTTACAACAGGGGGTAATAATTTTCCATGGTGTGTTTGACGATGAACATGATGTTGGTAGTGCTAAAATTAGGGTTGAGGGTGTATACATTTGGCCTTTCAGACAACTACGGATGGTTGGTAACAGGTAGTTTCCCCTTATATCCATGTAATTTAATTTTATGTTTTGTTTTATGTTTTGTGATTTAATTTTAATTTCTCATTAATATGCATGCTAGGATAAAATGATCTGTGGATAAGATTAGACTTAATTAAATTCAAGGGATGCTTTAGAAATGTGCCAGAAAAAAGACAACAAATATATCTAAGAAGTTGTTTATGGCATTTGATTTAATATAGTCTTCTCATGCCTTGATCATACATGTCATAATTAAGTACAGAACATATTAGAGTTACAGGATAGACTTGCTCTAGATCTTTCTTTATATTAACATGTGCAGCAATGGTTTTTTCACTATATGTCAGACTTCTAAACTTTCTGCTTAATAAAAAAGATTGCAGAATACTTTTTGGGCGAGAAAGTTAGATGGAAATAATGTTTGCGGGGTCAGCAATAATTTCAATGTCTAAACATGCTTGCTTGAGAACCAAAACAGACGTTCGTTCCTTGATAATGATTCCTTTTTCTCTTCATCCTCTTTCATACAAAGGATCAGAGTATCCGTAATCTCAGTTTCGGGTTATTATGGACCATATTCTCAAATATAACCATTCACCTTTCTTGATCAATTCTATATAATCTATACTCACTTTTTTGTTCTCTTCTTATCACATTTATGTTCTTTTATTTCAGTGTTTTTTCATGCAAACTAGCCACGTGATTCCATAATTAGATCAAAGATCAGAATATAGAAGTTCAGTTGGAATACAAGACTTTACATTTATGTAATTGCTGGCATCATATTTTGTGAAAGTTTTGATATAGAAATTGATACACTTTTCTCAAGAGGATTTTATCTGTAGACACACTCAGAGTAGGTAGAAGGTAATGCCTGCTATCCGCTCATCAACGTTTCATAAATATGTCTATAGCATAAGTTTCTAACATGGTAAAGATATTTGCATTTACTGATTAACAGATGAGAACTTTTAACTCTAATGAAATCTATTTTCTGTCAGTATGAAATTCTATTCCCACAAATCAGGGAAAGATGGAAGATATTCCTTAAAGTTTGCCTCCACAGAGCGGAAATATAGACTCTGTTTCTCTCCATTTTCTTTTGCTTTGTTTCATTATTTTGTTCTGTTTAGGATAAATCCATCTCTACAGATGCTATTCTGGAGGATTATCATCTGATATGTATATGTATATGCTATTTTTGCAGTGGAAAAGAGAGTGAGTTTGGGCAGGAAGATGATTACATGTTATCCAATCCATATCACTTGGTAATTGCTTTTACTTTGTGATTATTTTTGCCTTATACAAGTTTATGATGATATCATGATTTTTTGTGTGGAATATTTGGTGATAACATCTTGTGCTTTCTTTAATGCAAACACATCTGATACTTGAGGATGTCCATGGAAATTTCGACGCTTAATTCATCTCTGTTTTCTTTTCCTTCATTCAAGTCATCGAGTGGCACCATGTTACACTAGGATTAACTATCTACCAGCATATGCCATTATGCATCTAAATCTTTGATCTTTTATTCCATGCTGTCCTAGTTTGGGAGCTGTTGCATCAGTGAGGCAATTCCACTTTTTTAATTGGCCTTTATTTGTGAGTTTTACCACCTTTTGATTGGTTACGCATGTCACTAGGATCAAGTTTCATGCTAATTGAATATGGTAAGTGTATTTCAACCTGAATACCCTGACAAAATGTTTGTCATGTTTTCTAACAAAATGTAATATTAATGTTTGATAGAAAACTTGAACATTTGATGATCTCTTCGGAGTCGTAAATTTATTCCAACCATAATTAATGAGCTAATTTCTGTCTTTCTTGTTTTGAAATGGTTATGGCTTTTCTAAAATATTTGATTACTTTTCAAAAAAAAAAAATTGTACACTGGGCAATATTAATAAGAATAACATTTACCTCATGGAGATACCAATTATAGATACTCTTCCCCTCATGCCCCCCTATGTATC
>CAIGRN010016752.1:0-13909 GCA_903798345.1 Fraxinus anomala
TATATTATTTTTCGTTTTTCAATATATATTTAATTTATTTAACCATTTAATTATCATCAATGTACACATACATTTGACATGTTTATTTTACGAATTATTCTTGGTATACATAGGGACACCATAATGGTGTCCATAATGGACACATGGTGTCCCCTATTGGAGGGGGTGCCGATGGGTCCGCTCTCCCTTCAATAAGGGGGCACCATGTGTCCATTATGGATACTATTATGGTGCCCCTATGTACACCAAGCACAACTCTTTAATTAATATTCATATTCATTATGCATAAGTGTTATTAATTCTAATTATAAGTTAATTAAAATTTTATATTTAAAAATGTATTTTATTATTTACGTCCATATATGATAATTAACATCAAATTTTAATTAATTGAAATTAAGTATCACATCAAGTGAGAATCATGTTTTGAACAATTTTAGTCCTACTTTGATTCAATTATTTTAATGATACCTTACTTTTTTCTTTTTCGATATGTATTTAATTTATTTAACCATTTAGTTATCATCAATTTACATGTACATTTGACATATTCATTTCACATGTTTGCTTTCATTAATGTATGAATTCTCTATTATTAATTATCAATTAATTAACATTAACATTAACATTCATTTAATAAATATTTATCTTCATTTATGTATTTCAGTATTATTAATTATAATTATAAATTAATTAAAATTTCACATTTAAGAATGTATTTCATTATCAACATTCATGTATGTTAATTAATATCAATTTTTACTTAATTGAAAATTAAATAAATAATTTAACATTTATTGTCACATATATATTCTCTGGTATTAATTCTAAATTAATTAACATTTATTGCATATTTAAATATTAATTTTATAACATTTATAAAATATTTGTGCACGTTCAATATTGACTAGTATATAAAAAAATAAAACAAAAAAATTCGAATAACGAAAAAGCATCTTCCTCTAAAAGTGGTCAGCCCCACCACTCCACACGAGCCACTTCACACGTGGCTCCAATCTCTAATCATTAATTAACGGTCTCTCCCCCTCCTCTCTGTCTCCCAAAAAAATTTAAATTTAAAATTAAAAAAAAAAAAAAACAGAGTTTCTCTCTCTAAAATTCACCACAGCTCCAAATATAAATTTGCGCACTCTCTCACGTTATCCCTCTTTTTCTCTCCACTGTTTTTCTCTCTCTATCTTCCACTAGTCCATCAATGGCGATCTGAAAGAGAGAGAGAGGGAGAGAGAGTGGAGGGAGAAAAATATTTTTATCTTTGTGTGTATTCATTGGCCTGGAATTTTGCAGCATTGTTTTGCCCTAGAACCTTGCTCTTATATGTTGTGTTAAGAAAGATTTAGACATTGATAGTTCATCCTGGTACACGCATTGTAGGAAGAATGTCATCGTTTGATTCATTGGACGCGTTTTTATTGGCTGCTAGCAGAGCTTGTTGTAGCCCCCTCGCAATTTTTATTCAGATCCAGGTACAATTAATTTCGGACTCTCTCTTCAAAAAGTGAGAGAGCATATTTTAGTTTGTTGGCCTTTTTGAATTTTTTATGCTTTTGTTTTGCTTTCTTATGGAGCAAATAGGAGCACCTTTGCTTTTAGTACGTTTCGGATCTGTCATCTGGGAATTCTTAAATGTTTTTGTGTTGGGGAGAATGTGACTGCATTTTTTTTGGCTTTGAATGTTACTGATAATTCAAATTAGGTGGCAACGGTGCAATTTAACTTTCTTTCCCCCAGGTTTAGTTTGAATTTTGAATTCATTTTTCTCCAAATTCTTGTATGATTTGAATTTCACGTTAAAGATTTTCGAGTTAGAATGGCAGTTGGTTTGGATCTCAGGAGTTCCGATACATGAAACATTGCATTGTTTGTGAGGGAGATTATCCCTTTGATTTTTATTATGATAAATGAGCAATAAGAATTTTGTATGGTCAAAGTTTGAAATTAAAATTGGGGCTTTGGCAGGATGAAGTTATTTATTTATTTATTTATTTTTTTGCATTGATTTGGTCTTGTTTTGATTTATTAGAAGATTTCTCCATTATGTGGTAACCAAGGAAAGATAGAGAAAACATTCTACAAGATCTTTAGGGGTTCACGATCATTGTTTATCTGTGCATCAAATTTGGATAGATAAGGACGGTCATATGCTAGAAATTCCAAATTTTCATTGAGTGTTACTTGGTTGGTCATTGTATAGTGGCTGCTTTGTTAATTTGAATCACATGCACTTCAGGTGTTGGTTCCTATTTTCTAGTTTTGTGACTCAACGAGCATTTGCATTCCTTAGAATCACTTTGTTATTACGAATCTTAACTAGAATTGGCCAAAAAAAGATAAAGAGGAAGGAAAAGTTGAACACTTTAAGAAGAATTAGATAGAAAAATATTTTTTTATATAGAGCTGATAATTATTAAGTTTACAAGTCCTTGTTCTGACAAAATTTTTTGAAAGTCAATAGAGGGACTATGCCGAGATTAAAGACAAGATTTCATAATTAGCCTTCTCATTAATAAATGGCCAATAATTTGTGAAAACAAAAGGACTGTTGTTTTACAATTGAAGGAAAAATCAAGTTGTCCCAGAATCCACGCTATATTATACTAGTACTATTTCAATCTAATCATACAGTATACTTACATCTGTAATTCCACAAATATCTGGTTATAACTGTGTGATAAATATATTGTTTTATCATAAGATAATGTGGCCATATACAGATGTTCGGTAAATTTATAAAAAATTTAAATAGACGCATTAAATATATGAAAAAACCATTCTACTAAATAATATTATTAATGATTCTCCTCTAATTGATATTATCTATTTAGAGTTATTGACTTTGATAAGTGAAACAGTGTTGGTTCTGAGGAAATCTTCTTAATTATTTGGGATATTGAATATTAATTAATATAGCACGATCTCTCTCTCTCTCTCTCTCTCTCTCTCTCTCTCTCTCTCTCTCTCTCTCTCTCTCTCTCTCTCTCTCTCTCTCTCTCTTACACACACAATCACACATATACAGTTTGATCTAGTTAAAGGCATGGCCTTATTATTTTTTTGTTCCTTGGTTTTATTATTCTTCATCTTCATCTTTCTTCTCCTTGAATATTCTTTGATCTTTGTTTCTAGACTTAAAAGTTNCTCTCTCTCTCTCTCTCTTTTCCTTCTTTTGTGTTATTTCCAGAAGAGTGAACATTATTAATGTTCTTCGATTTATTCGTGTCTACCCATAGTAATATCTTCATATGTATATCTGAGTCTTTTATTGCTGCAGGGATTTTTTATTTGCTTAGCTCTTGCCCTTGGATGGGCTTTGGCTGCTTATGTCAGGTATTATAACTTAATGATCTAGAGTTTAACATCGTTGATTTTACCCTAGTAGTTCAGTTTATGGTTTGGTGATGTCAGAAAAGCTCAATTTTTGTTGACTTAGTAAAAATTTCTTGTACAGGCATAGAGAGATAAGACAGATGAAGTATAGTATGAAACATGGCAATACCTTTGCTTTTCTATATCATGATATAAATGCCCTTGAGCATTCTACTCAGGTCAATTTGCCAAGAGTTACAGTTGTCATGCCCTTAAAGGGATTTGGAGAACACAATCTGCATAACTGGAGAACTCAGGTGAATTACTCTTAGAGGTTTCGTTACTCATATAATAGTAGCTTAAGCTTTTTAGTTTGCAGGTAACTTTGTATTAGCAATGTGTGCAGATTCATCTTACTAAATGAACCACTAGCATGCTCCAACAGTAGAAATGTACTTGACAAACCAATTTTATGTTGTCCTGCATTTGTTGCTAATTCTCATCTATTTTCTGTTAAGACATATTATTGATCATGTAGAATTCTACTGATTACATGTATATTTTCTCTTGAAACCAGAACTTCTTCAAAATGCACAATTGAGAGTTACTCTTATAATACTTCTCTTCTTTTTATGTAGAGATTCCTCAACCTACTAGTCCTCATAACCAGATGAACAGATTGAGGTTAAAGAAGAAATTCTTATTATCATGTTCCGGTTTATGATTGCAGATTACATCTCTATATGGTGGTCCCCTGGAATTTCTTTTTGTGGTTGACACTATAGAAGATCCCGCTTACCATGCTGTATCTCAATTGTTAGCAGATTTTAAGGTGTGTTGTTTCCTTTTAGCTGTTTGTAAGAGTGATTTCTTTATTATTTTAACTTATCATATCTTTTTCTGAACATATCGCTTGTGTACCTCTCTTTAATTATAAGAAGATATGATTTAGACTTGCTTTATCATTATTTTGTCCTGCAATCATTATTTGTCATTTTAAGTCATATGAGAATTCAAGTGTGAGCCAATGAGACCTAGCTCAGGTAGCAAAAGACTGATATCTTAGCATTACTTTGCTCCAATGCCCACTAAAAGTGTGGAAGATTTGTTTAATTTTATCTCTATTCTTTTTCCACTTTATATTAATCTTAATTCATTATCCAGTTGCATATTTTTTTCTCCAAGATTATATAAATAGGCATGTAATGACATCATTCTCCTATCACTTCCCCCAAAAATGAAAAAGAAAAAATGTAAGGAAGAAAGAAAGAAAAAAATAATAGAGATTTCCTAGTGGATTTTAAGTTTGGTTAAGGGGGAAGAGAGAGAATCTCAAGTTTGGTTAATTGCCCTTATGAATTCATTGGTACAATCTCTGAAAATGGAGCAATGTGTTGTCATTTTTAGTTCCAAAAGCAACTTGAGGCATAGTGGATTTTATATTTGTCGTCTTCATTGACTATTCTCGAAAAAGTTTATATAAATGTACTAGAACTGACTAAAGGTGGTGGATGTTAAGAGTTCTCTGGGGCTTTTTTTTTTTGCAAGTTATTCTTCCATAATCTTGTTAATTTGCCAAACTACACCATCTGTGGCACGTTTTCAATTGGACATACTGTATCTCTTAGGAAATTAATATGTTTCTACGTCTGGTGCCTGATAGACAAATTAATAATTTTTGATCGGATAAAAAAAATTCATCAATTTTCTCTCTCCCCTTCATGGCGCGTGATGTGCTGAAATATTTGGTGGTGTGACTGATCATATTGTTAAGGTGGTACATGTTAAAAAGACAAAACTCTTTTATGAAGGTTATGAGCACATTCTAAAATATATGTCAGGCATAGATTATTGTCAGAAGTCAGAAGGCAATTAAACTGGTATTGGGTGGAAGGATGGAATATATCAAACACTGATGATTGGAGCCAATTAGGTATTTTAAAGGGAAAAAATCTGACAAGGAAGTCGGTACTTTTCCTGTAAACGACTCAGCGCTTTGAAAGCCAGAACATAGCCGAAATGTGCTTTGGGGCCTATCATATAGTTGCTTCCATTTAAAGGATATCAATGAATACATTGGAGAATAAGATATTTTACTTCGTATATGCTGCCTATGCTTGTGCTATTTGATATTTGGTGATGGCCTATTGCACCCTAGCAGTCAGAGATTTATATTGTGAAAAATTAAGTGACTTTCTTGTTTAAGTTCGCACTTTTTTTTAATTATTAGAGCCTTTTAATCCCAAGATAGACTTACATCTATTTATCATTTTCTTGTTTTTTATTCAAGTATAAGCTGTACATATGGTTATGGTGTTATATCGTGACCCTGCTTTAAGTTTCTACCTAAGTAGATATGCTCATTCCTTCCAATCTTTATGATTCTTCATTCTTACAAAATTCTGTCTCCATGTCTAAACTTGAATATTGTGCAGGATGACGTACATGTAAGGATTGTTGTAGCTGGTATGTCAACAACCTGTAGTCAGAAGATTCATAATCAGTTGGTATATAGCTACTTTAATGGTTACTTTTCTGTTGGATGTATGTAGTTATAAATTTCTCTGTTCAAAAAGTGGACTTATATGATTAAAGGTCGCGAGTAACATTCCATTGTTTAAACACGGTTTTGAAAAACTGAATGGAGCAGATAAGCATTCTATTGGATTTTGTGTTTTACGTACAGTGTTGTATGTCTTGCAGGTTGGGGTACAGAACATGCATAAAGACACCAAGTATGTCCTATTTCTGGATGATGATGTTAGGCTGCATCCTGGGTCGATAGGAGCCCTCACTGCTGAAATGGAGAAAAATCCCGATGTATGCTGATATAAAAACCATTGTTGTAACATTTTTCTGAAGTCATTTTTAGCACTTCAATCGGAGTGATGAGTCTCATTCTTTTATTTATTTTTTTGTTTGCCATAATTGCTTACATTTTTTTTTTTCTGGCAAAAATATGCAGATATTTATTCAAACTGGATACCCTCTTGATTTACCATCTGGAAGTTTGGGAAGTTACTGCATATATGAATATCACATGGTACAAGTTTATCCTGCATTTGGTATCCTTTTGTTCAATCATTATGCATTATATGTTTGACAATCATTACTCCTGAGTGTTCACATGAGCAGGTACAAGTGCGTGGTGCATTGATTTTATATGGTTGAAGAGGAAGATAGTGTTGTAAACATAGAGATTTTGCAGTAGGTTGACAAATAATAGATTTCATTGGGTTGTTTTTTTATTAGCTATGCACTACATCAGATCCTGGGTGTGGTGAAAAGTGTATGAGGGTTGGCTAGGGTGACCCCAATTCCCTCCTGACTCTCAATTAGAATCCAATTTAATGGTTTGGAAGTTAAGCTACTCGCCACTTAGGTGTCCAGATTGTTGACTAGGTAAGAATGAGTTCCTGTACTCTGATGGACAAGTGTGTAAAGAAGTTAGTTTAGAAAAAGAACTGAATATAGGGATGCTTCCACAGTTGAAATTTTCTTTATTACTTTATATGAACTCAAAAGAACCGTTGACAGAAAATAGTGTGTAATACTCTTGAAGGGTGTCCATTTGATGTAAAGCTGATGATTTGGCATTGCAAAGTGTATTTTTAAATGACTTCAAGCTAGTGTAATCACATTGCATTTTCGAGTAATTAGCCACTAGTAGCAGGTATTATATAAACCCAAACGAGTCATTGTGACAAAACAATGAAAATATTAGAACTACTAGGTATAATGTGGAGGAAAGTCAGTATAGCTTGCCAAAAGAGCTAAATGGTAGGATACAAGGCGAAAAAATTAGGGAACATCTTATATTATGTTGTTAAATGGCAGCTAAGGGCAGCTAAGGTAAAAAGTAAAAATGGGGCAAGAATAATCATTGACCCAGTTTAAAAGACGCAGTTGTAGAAATTAAATAGATTGGTGAGATTTAGTCTCCTGGTAGAGAATTTTGTATTACTCCTGGCTTATTTAAAAGTTTACTTTGATCTCTTACCTTTTCACTTAGTCATGAATAAGCTTGTGAGACAGTTTAGTTGATAAGACTAGGAGGGCTATAAATTGTCTGCTAGAACTTTGGGGGAGCACTATAGAATTTATAGGTCTTAAGTTAACTAGAGCTAAAATAAAATATATGTAATGTTCTAGCCATAATAAGAATAACGATGATAGTGGAGTCACTGTAAAGATTCATATCATCCAATAGAGAGACGATGTTTAAGTATTTTGGCTTGATTAGTAATATGGAAGGGGGACATGAAAACAATGTTAGACATAAAATTAGTCTGATTTGGATGGAACGACAAAGTTCCATATGTGTTTGACGCTATAAGAAGATAATAAACATAAAAAACAAGTTCTATATAACAGTTATTTGACCAAATATGCTTAATGTCTAGTATTGTGCTGAGGATCCTTAAAGCTCATCGTTGTAGAAATGAGGCTGTGTGGCTAAACAAGTATGGACAAAATAAAAAATGATAACATATATGCTAACAAGTGGAAGTGACACTAAATTAAGGGAAGAAAACTTAGGTGGTTTGGACACGTTTTTTGTAGACCTAAATAAGCTGCTCAAAATATTGATGTGATCCCAAGAGAAATTAGAACAGGGTGAGATAGACCATAATTAATATGATTTAAAGTGGTTCGAACGGATTTTATTATCACTTTTCACATATTTTCTTAGCATAAATCAAAAGATAAAAAGTGAAATGTGCTTTGGTCTTTTTTGTGACTTGTGATGACCAAAGAGTTTTGGAAGTAGTGTTTATTTCTGCTGTGAATCAGATAATTGGTAAAAAAAAGAGCTTTGGGCATTGTTCAATATGTATTTTGGAACTGAACTTCTTGTCAAAAGTGGGATTCATTTCTTGAAATTAATTTCCATAGAGTGCATTAAGTAGTCATCTGCAATTTTATGCACAATTCACGATGCAACTCGGAACACTAATTGTTGATGAAATTAAACAAGAGAATATAAATATAATTTTCTTCATTAAAATTTAATGGAGAATTTAATGGAACTTATTGATTTGCAACTTGGTGGAACATGAACTCGGAAAATTATGTTAGTGAAGGGGGAGAGAATATGAGAGGGTTCTTACCTATTTATTTCCTTCCTCAATTGCATTAGTCACTCACTTCTATAAATTTGTAATTGGATTAATCTACTGTCAGTCTTATTTTTCCTATTTCTCGATTATTATCAAGGAGCAAGTGTGTTTTGTTGCATTTATACTAGTATCTTAAGTGTTTTACAATCATCTCGAAAAGTAATGGTAAATTGATATCGTGTAACATATACCTTCTTGGTTTCATTTGTTATGGTATGCATTGTATAATTCCTCACATAATAATTTTCTTCATGATACTAACCTAACAGTTCATATCTATTTACAGCCTTGTTCAATGGGGTTTGCAACAGGCGGAAAAACATTCTTTTTATGGGGAGGATGCATGATGGTAAATTCTGTGTGCACATTCAGAATCAGACCATTATTATAGGTTTCAGGAATCTTAATTTTGAATTTTCTCATTGTAGATGCATGCAGATGATTTTAGAAATGACCGCCATGGTATAGTTTCAGAGCTTCGAGATGGAGGCTACTCAGATGACATGACTCTTGCAGCTATTGCTGGTATTATGTTTGCGGTACTTTTTCCGCTTAAGTGAATATGCTCCAATTAATGGGTGTACTAAATTATTGCCTTTTTTTACATGAAAAAATGTCCAGTTATAAATTTGGTTTCTATTTTGCGTTATATAGGTAGCTGAATTATGTGCACTAGATGCTAATACTTGTCTTCCTTTCAGGGGCTCATAAGAGGCTAATTACATCTCCACCTGTTGCTGTTTTTCCACATCCTCTTGCCACTGATCTTAACTTTGGAAGGTCTGTATTTATAACTAAAACTCTCGATCCAGAATCATCAGTTTTGTGCTTCTGGTTGGTCCTTTGTACCTATATCTTATTTCTTACGCTCTATTGGTGTAGATACTGGAATTATTTGAGGAAGCAAACATTTGTATTAGAGTCATATACGACACAAATCAACTGGATTATGAACCGTGCATTATTTTCTGTACATTGCTACTTGTCTTGGGGATTTGTAATGCCATTTATTATGGCTGGGATACATGTAGCAGTAGCACTAAAGTTTTATTCTAAAGGGAACTCGCTTGGTGAAACAGATTTTCCAGCATATGGTGAGCACTTCACTTCTTGGTAAATTAGGTTATTTAGGGTGTGAAGAACTGAGCTCGGGACAGGAACATTAGCTGTATGGTTGATAAATCCAAAGACCTTCAATTTGTTTACACTTATTCACGTTTTTATCTCGTTTTTTATGTCTTGGAATTCGGAAGCATCTGGCTATCAATTAATGATTAAACAGGAAAAATTATTTGCGCGATTACTATGAATTGCTCATGTAGATACGTGTAATCATTTGAATTGACCTAATAACATGGAATTCGAAGTGTGAGCATGTCAAGGACTGTTTACTAACTTTTTGACACGAAAAATTATTGATGCTTGTATGGCATTAGAGGCCGAAGCATGAAGCATAAATCTTATATTTTGAGTTGGACTTGATTTATCTTTGAAAGGAGTACATCTGCTCTTTGATTTCTAATCATCTATCACTAACTTCTCTTGTTTGGTCAGGATTGAAATTGGTTGGCTGCCTTGTTGTATGCACAATCATTGAACTTCTTTCCATGTGGAATCTGACAAGAATAGAGGTGAAGTTGTGCAATTTGTTGTCTCCTGAGGCTCCTCCATTGTCACTTGCATCTTATAACTGGTGTCTTGTAAGTTCACCTCTACTTTTCTCCTGAAGTCAACCGTTTTCTTATCCTTAATTTTAGACCTACCAACCTTTATTTTATTCAGATAATAGTACTATCTTTTTAGCCCATAATCCTGTATTGTAAGATAGCATATGACGTGTTAATATTTCTCAATAATGTTTTCCATCTCACTTTAAAATTGTGTTGATGTCATGAACTTCGAAAATGGGATTTAAAATACCTATAGAACACAAAAATGGGATAAATGTCTCTTGCCTTGTCCAAGTTTTGGGCATGCAACCTTCACTTAAATGCATTTAGAAAAATTGATACAGGAATTGAAGTCAGTAGAAGTACAACAACCAGGCTTGTCTCAGTAGTCGACACATGCTGAGATAATGATATATTATTCGCTGTTACTGATATTGTTCTTGATTTTTATTTGAGCAGGTATTTGTTGCGTTGTTGGTTGATAATTTTTTGTACCCCATATCAGCAGTACGTTCACATTTTTCTCAGTCTATCAATTGGTCTGGCATCCGATATCATTTGAAGAATGGGAAAATAACCAAGGTATGTTTATTTTGAGGCCATTTAGTTAGTCTTAGAATTACCACATTTGGTGAATTTGTTCATTTGTGTGAAGCATCACTTATGTGCATGGAAGTATTCCTACCCTCTCTTACTCCGGGGCTCAATAAGTGGAGAAAACTAAATAAATACACTTCATAAATACCAGTCCACGACTGTGTTTCTGCTTCTCTCATTCACTTATTTTTGTCATAACACTAAACATGTCGCAAAATTGTAATCACAGATCTTACTCTGGCTTCAAATGATCAATTCTTTCTAGTAATACATGAATATTCGTATTTTCTAAAATGAAAAACTGTAGAAGCATTTGAATAAAGAACTTTTGAAACATTGATTATGAGGAATGCTGGAGAAGGGCATAATCATAGTGAAAACTGCCATCTCGGAGAGACTTGCAGAAAATTTTGTGGAAATTTCAAATACTGAAAATACAGAAAGACCCTTCAAATCAAAATTCGATCAAAAATTTCATCAGCATATATAACATGCACATTTGTTGTTTATTCTGCAGATTGAGAGAAACAAAGAGAAGGGTCCTAAGTTCACAGATTTGGGAGGAAAGCATTTATATGGTAAAAAAGGAGCTCAAAACAGTGCTTCTTTTCTTTCATCTTTGTCCAGAAGTCTGGCTCATTGGAGGCAACCCAAGAAATATGATGTATAGACACAAAATGGGGGCTTTTAGTTTCTGCAGCTTGTGATTCTTTTGTCTATCATGGTTTCTATTTATAGTGAAACGGCGCCAGGAGGAAAATTTCCCGGAATTAAGCCATCATATTACCTGGTATATTCAAAGTGAAAGACCCATCATTGTTGAATTTAAGTGGTAGGATTTTGGCAATTTTTTCAATTATTGATTCTTGAGATTGGATTGGTATATCCCTTTATGGGCTTGAGTAATAGTAGTGATATCATTATGTAACTTATATGACATTATTTGTACTCAACAATACTACAGTGCTGTTGAATAGCTTATCAAAAGATGTATTTTTATTTGTGATTTTATTGTAATTCTGTATATTTCGTATTGCAAATATTAGAATTCAATATATTATAACTTAGTACTTGTGTCCTTGGCAGAATTTTGGGTTCTCTTCAGAATATTAAAACATGTCCTACTGTAGCTAAAGCTTTTAAGTAAGATGATTTCGAGTCTTAGAGGTCAAGCGTCATTTATTTATCATCAGTCTTTTGATAAAAAAATTTAATATATAAATGTGTCCAGTCTCCAACGAACTCAGCTTTTAGATGAGAGATTAAACAAACTGAAATGAAAAATGTATTCTCTACTGGTTCTTCAAAGTATGCCGATAAATCCCCAAGAAGTACAAGCTTCTTAGAATTCATACAAGACAGGTAAATGAAATCAATTTACTTTTTTAGATCTCCAATGTAGAAGTCCTCGATCATGTCGAACACTCGGGTAGCATGCTGTGGCCTGTCACAACAGATGTACAGTCGAATGTTAGCTAGATTAAACCAGGCTAGGCAAGAGAACATTAACAATTGAAACTTTGTTAGGCAATGCCAAATTTGAATATGATTTTAAGAGTTATACATGCTAAGCAGTCACTAAACTTGTAGCCAAAATTTCATGTTGGACTGTTAACTTCATTTTGTTTCTCGTTGCATTCAACTTAAACATAGCTAAAATTTAATTTATGAACAACCAATGAAGTTTAGCCCCTGTTTGGTGCACATTTTGGTTATAAGAATGCATTTTTACTGTTGATGTGATGGGGAATATGTGGTAGAAAAAGGGAAAAGTTATTGATGTAATGAAAAATATTATTTTATTGAAGAATGTGTGGTTGAAAATGAGTAGAAGAATGAGAATGCAAAAAAATAATGTGGCTCAAACATGACTAAAGTCAAACTTTTTTTAAAGTTACCAAAAATTTTAAAATTACTTTTCCATATTAACCGTTACTATTTTAGAACGTAAAATCTTAACTCGCTCGCTAAAAGAATAAAATAAAAATTGGAAAGACTGTTGTTTCTTTGATAATTGCATCAAAAAATTATATATTAAAGACTTCCTTTTTATTTTCACCGTAAATTTTAGTTGATGAAGACATTACTAAATTATTGCAAATTTTTTACCAAAATTGTTGCTTGAAAGAGACAAAATATAGAGCAACACTAAAAGAAAAAAGGAAAAAAGAATAATCAAAACACACCCCTTTCTTCATCTTTGTGATGCTTGTGGGTAACATAATTATAAGCAAATATTGCAGAAATTTGACTTCGGTAAAACGTGGATCCAGGAAATGATGTAAATTGCCAATTTTTTCTGTTTTTAACTCCTCGCGTGTAAGAAATAATAATGACTTTTATTGTATAAATTTTTTCTATCACGATTATTACAAGCACATAAATTATACGTAGGTATTAAAGAAAGTGTAAAATAATAAACAATTTATAAATCTTTTGTTTACCATAACAATTAAAATGAAGATCAAAGCTTTATCGTAATTCAATAAATCGAAGATCAACTATGTGAATTCTTTTTCGTCATTTTATTTGCCATGTTTATAAACCTTGTTAGTTTTAGTCAAATTTTTCTTATTTTTTATTTTTTTGTGCTTACATGGATTGACTTATATGTATCAAAATTCAATAAGAGGCTTTGATTTACTACAAAAGGGTTTGGTCTATCAAATAATTGATCGGCTCAATATGATAACATATGCTAGATTATACGAGCACTTAAATACTTGAATCTTTAATTTTTTTTAAAAAAAATGTCACAATTTTAAATCTTAAACATTCAAATTCAATATTTTGCGAGGACCATGGTTCATTCTTGAATTTATAATAGCTTTATCACAATCGTAAAGTTTTGAATATTAATTATGAGTCTTGAATTTGATTTTTATCTATGACATGAGCTTTCAACTAACTAGAAACTTTAACAAAATTTTCAAAGCTTCTTCTATTTTACGAATTCTCTAAATGTTAACAACAAATAATTTGTTTGGTGTTCAAACTATTGGAATGTTTGTATAGAAATATGGGTTTTTTGGATGTTGTTTATCCCACATATGATAGAAATAGAAAGGAATACTTGTTTAGAAGTGTGAAAATGATATGTTTAATAAGTTGGATAAAAGACCACACAAATCGGCTTTGGGCTTGAGCCATGTGATTTGGGCTTGATTGGGCTCCTTGATAGGCTATATATATATA
>CAIGRN010016753.1:0-30423 GCA_903798345.1 Fraxinus anomala
TTGGGGCTAAGAGTATAAAGAGTGCACGGACCCTGGTCAACTTGAACATATACTGCGATTTACTTCCGCCCATTGCTGAGGGGCCGGTGATGGGTGGTCCAGGACATAGTCTGGCGTAAGCTAGGATACCTGGGTATCAAAAAAAAAAAAAAACGAAAAGTTAGGACAAAAGGTAGGTGCCCCACATCAACTAGGTCTAGGTAGAAGAAGTACAACAATGTCAACTGTACTGTCAAAATGTTATAATATTTGATGGAACCTAAAAGATATCTGAGTCCCTATTTGTCTATCATTAATTTAAAATATTATTTATTACAATAAAAAATTTTCATCACACATTTATTTAATAAAATATTCTACATAAAAATCAATAAAATTATTTTAAATTTTAACCACATATTCTCCAAAAAATACTATATATTACTTCATTTCTCCCAATAATGGGAGACAAAGAAGCCCTATATTATAAATTTATCCCCTGTTTGGTTCGAATGAAAAATTAAAATTTTAATAGATTTTAATAAAAGTTAATATAAGATGTGGTTGAAAAGTTATGCACCCCATAAGATGTATTGGAAAATAGTGACTCAATATTGATTTACATACATTGTAATATTTTGCATATAACAAACACGTGTTGATGGAATTTTTGTTCGCAGAGAATAAGCTTATGTGTGATCTCTAAATTGTAATAGAGGTTTGCCAAGTCTTTACAAAATGCTAATATCATGATTGAACATTTCAATTGTTACATATTTTTCGATACTTTTTTGTATTTTGAAATGTCAACAACATAATTCTTAAAAGAAAATTAAGAAGAGTGTTGAAACCAACGTTTCATGGACTTTTCAACTTGAGAAAGCAAAGATTAAAAGGACGAACTAACTCTTTCACGAAATTATTAAACTTGTAATACAATTAGGTAATCAACTCGCAACCAATGATTAGCGTCCACATAGGATTCATCACTTTTTTGCGGATAAGGCCGCTGCGATACGAGGATAGACCGGTAAATTTTCATCTAAACCTTTACATAGGACCATGCAATTATTCGTGTGTTAAATATCTTGAATAATACTATTGGTATATAAGATGTTACACAAAAGTTTTACGGATAGAGATGTGTTTAAAAGAGAGTGAAGAATTTTTTTTTGAAGTAATTATGACATAATCATATTTTATCACATCATGTACATGTACAATAGTCTGTAAGTGGTGATATGCATCTAGCATAATCGTAAATATCCATTAAAATTATATTCATTAGAAGTTTGGAAATGTAACGGGTATTGTGTTTGTACTTTGTACACATGTTACTCTTTTTTGTTATTGAATCGTAAGGACAACCATTATTGAATTAGAAATTTATTTTTGTAATTAATTTGTTACAGTTGCTGCATTTAATAGAATTGAAATCCTTTACATATTCGACTAAAATTGAGAATAACCTGCAACGTACGTACAACAAATGACTTTCTAGTGTGATTATTCTTGCATTTCAAATATGAAGTCTCATGCACAACTTTAGACAAATGTGCTATGGAGATATTAATTACTTGTGATATTTGTACACATTTCGAATTGGGCGGATAAGTCGGGTTCAAATATATATTACTTGTATCTTAATTTATGCTCAACCGAACATTACTTTCATTTGTTTGGGTAACTTCTCTTACATTTTTGTTTCATCACGTCTTAATCTAACATTCTCACTTATTTTAATTTCGAACAATGAATGATGTCCTCTTTAAATCCCATCAATGTCTAACAAATAATTATTTTTCTTACCTAACCTTTCTTTCTTTCTCGTAGGGATCTTTTCACACAAGTTATTGTAGCCATTTTCTTATTAAAGTTTTTCCTTAGGTTTATTTTTTTGTTAATAATCGAATCTAAATACCGAGAACAATCCATTTTAAATACGATCAAATTGAATAAGAAAAGAAAGAAAGAAAGAATACCCACAACACAATTGATCAAAATCAAATTAATGTAATTCTCAAGAAATATTGCCAAAAGAAGAAATAAGAGAAACAACAAAAGAGGAAATTCCTTAAGAAAGACGACATGAAATCCTCAAAAAGGCACAACAATTATTAATATTATCTTATGTTGTTGAATTGGGAAAGCAGCAAGTGGCTAACAATTTTTTATTCCTGCCAGTGGGTTAAATGATTAAAAGATTTTTGTGTATGTTTCAATTATTTATTTATTAATAAATATTATAACAAAAAATATGTGAAGTTGATAGTAGTTGTCGGCAGGGGTACCTGGTTTTAATGCTCTAAGGAGACGTGGCCTCTTCTCCTCCTTTCGTACCAATATTTTACTCCACTTTAGCTTAGCCATGTCTTTTACTTTATTATCCAAAATGCCCTTCTTGCTATTTGCTCACCTGGGTTTTATTCGGGCCGGGCCAAACTTTTATGGGCTTCTTAAGGGAGTGGTCCATTAGAATTTCTTTAGTATAGATTTGAACAGTATACATATTGTGAGAAACTCTGTCCATGGTTTTAAACTGTTACTTATCTTTTTAGCTTGATCTCTTCAAAACCAGAAAGAAAAAAAGGAACTTCACTGATTTAACAAAGAAAACTCACTCACTGGAAACCTTTAAAACAAATATATAGATGCAAAATAACATCAAATCAGAATTTGAATACAAGATAACCACCAATTGTGCCGATTATATAGCAAAAGATTAGGTATTAGTACTACCACTACCAATAGTCTCCACAGGAGCAGTAGCCACCACGAAAATGATGGAACCTGTTGGTGTCTCTCAAGATGATTTCCCTGTTCTCCACCACTGATACAAACTTGAATGCTGTGTGGCAATCACCGCAAACTCTAATGTTCTTCTTGATCCTGATGGGGAATCCTGGTGGAGTGTTAAGAAGTGCAAATGCTAGAGCGAGTTTCTCGCTATGATTTTGCAACCTCTCTTCTCTCTCTTGCAGGTCGGCACCCCACAGCACATGAGTAGTATCTGGGAAATATCCAATTTTCTTGATTTTATCCGCGATCTTCTCCCACATTCTACGAATCTCCTCTCTCTGTGGATGTGTAACATCATTCGCCACGAAAATGTGTACAGCATTCTCAAGCTCCACCCAACTACAAGCAGGTTCCTTCTTCACCCCACTTTCGTTCATCATCTTCCTCACTTTTGCAGCATCACTCCATCTACCAGCAGAGGCATAGATGTTAGAGAGCAACACATGGGGACCTGAATCATAGGGGTCAAGTTCAAATACACGCTCTGCAGCATAAGCACCCAACTCCATATTCTTGTGCATCCTACAAGCTCCAAGAAGCGCTTTCCAAATGGCGGCAGTGGGTTCAATTGTCATTTCTTGTATGAACCTTACAGAACGATCAAGTTGGCCTGCTCGACCAAGTAAATCAACAACTGCGACATAATGTGAAACCTCTGGCTCTATCTTGAATTTCTTCATCAGTTCAAAGTAATACAACCCTCTATCCAAAAGCCCAGCATGACTGCAAGCATTGAGCACACAAAGGAAAGTAATTTCATTAGGGTGAAATCCCATCCTACGCAAATCCTCGAAACATTCTATAGTTTCCTTCCCAAGTCCATGCTGAGCATAAGCAGTAAGCATTGAATTCCATGAAACCAAGTCACGCTTGGCCAGCCGATCAAAAACCTTCTTTGCATCCTCAATATTGCCTGCCTTACCATACATATCAAGAAGAGTATTCCCAACAAAAGCAATAAGCTTCAGCCCTGATTTCACCATATCAGCATGCACCCATTTTCCCTGCTCTAAAGCTCCGGTACTCGCACACGCCATAAAAACACTAGAATATGTAAAATGGGTCGGCTCAAAACCATCCCTTTTCATCTCCGAGAACAATCTCATTGCACTCTCTCCCTCGCCTTTCCTTGCATAAGCAGCTATAACAGCATTCCAGGAAACCTCATTCATTCTCTCCAGCCTGCCAAACATGGCATGTGCCTCTTCCATTTGTCCACACCTTGCATACATATCCACCAATGCACTCCCCACATAAACATTCTCCTCGTACCTGCATTTCACACAGGTCGCGTGAATTCCCCTCCCCATCTCATCATTCTGCAAACTCCCAGCAGCCTTCAGAACACTCCCTAAAGTGAACTGATTCGGCTTTAACCCCATCCTCACCATCTCCAAAAAAAACTCAAATGCTTTCTCCGACTCATTATTCTGTGAATACCCAGTGATCAACACAGTATAAGAAACCATATCCCTTTCAGGCATTTCATCAAACACTTTACGCGCCAAATTCAAATCATCACATTTGGCGTACATATTTATTAGCGTATTATGCGTAACAACATAATGATTAAACTTCGAGTTGGCAAAATGAGTATGAACCATCTTGCCTTCTTTGAGCTTGCCCAGCTCAGTACACCTCTTGAGAAGCTGATTATACAATCTAGCGACGGGTTCCATTGCGCCACGGTCAATTAAGTCGAGTACAAGTAGTTTACCATCGGGGGTCTTTTTTACAAGGTCTTTGTCTTGGATAACACCGGATACTTGATCGGAATCTTTGTTCTCTTCTGCTTCCGAGTCTTCAATCAATGGGCACGGGGAGATTGAGACTGCTGTGGAGACGAAACTGCGGGAAAAGACTGAAAGGAGGGATCTGATCCGAATAACTGGTGCAGTTGATCGGATGATTGAATTGTGTGATAATTTTTTCATGTATGCTGAAGATGGGTAGTTTTGGAGGGTAATTCTTGAAGAAACTGGTTTCAACTCGGTTGATTTTAGTCCTCAGAGATCTAAACTGATATTCATTTGCATGTAATTCAATCCAAAAAACCAGATCAGAATTCATCAATTCTTTCCAATTTGATGCCTACAATGTTATTCTTCAACTGCCTTTGAAATGTGCGGGTTGGACAGGCAGAATAATTATTTGTATAAAAATAAGTTAAAATTTACCTTTATTTTTTTTAAAAAAATTAAGCCGTGTCAGATTTAACTAGAAAATTGAGTGAATATCAATAATTAATTTTAACCGTCATGAGCCCATTTTGTTGTCCAAAAAATGGAATTTTTGACCGTTACCATCCCAGGTAGGTCCCATCAATGTGGGATAAAAGTCAAAAATTGTGGACAAAAATTGGTGCCCAATGGTACAAAATTTCATCTCTTTTCCCACAAAATGGGCTCCAAACAGGTGCTTATTAACTTTTCAATCACGCATTTAATCAAAATCTACGAAAATTTGATTTTTGGCTAAACCAAAAAGGGCTAAATATGCAAGTAACAAACTAACTTTAAACGTTACCTTAATCAAATAAGTGACTTAACGGTAAACTTAATTTTTAAGCACAGCCAAACATACTTCGAAACTGAGCTTATAGAAACGTTCAATCTATTTTAGCAGTCTCTAATCATCACGAGAGTGAAATTATGGGTTAAGTATAACAGTAAAGTAACAAAAATGTACTGCATTACCAATAATACATTCATTATAAATTACGATCATGCCAATACTAGATCTAAATGAGATGGTTAAAAATTTAACATTCTTATCCATCCCAAAAGAGCAGTTTGAAGTATTTGCTGCCATCGTGTATAGAGAATATAATACAGCCTCTGATCTTCGCGGTTTTCTTTCATACACAAGAAAAAATTTACATATCTAAGATTCATTCATGTAAACTCGAAGGCCGTATGAGTAACAGCAATAAAACCCAGAATTAAAGAGTAATCAACACAATAATGCTACTATAAGTATTCGCCTTCATACCTTTCTTTTGAAAAGCTACTTCGCAAAAGCAACAATGAACTTCCAATCCACACCCTATTAGCATATTGAGATAGACGCTCGTCCTTCTTCTGTACAACACAAGCAACTCCTTTGGCCAAAAATAAAATGGCCTATCGCCATGGTAGTGCCATCTTGTTGTCAGAGAAGTATGTACCCGTGTTGCTAGTGAGGAAGAACTTAAGGGACTGCTGCAAGAGATGATGTCTAGAACTTAGTAATGTCACCTGACTTTCACTTTCTTCTACCGTAATAATGCCCACCACCAGAATGATATAAATTCCGGTGGCGCGATCCAGAAGTTCGACCATGCCCTTCCCATGTGTGGCCGCGGTTCACAGCTCTGCCTCCACCACTTGGTGTCCACCCAGGTGGTTGGGTCACTCCATTGAGTTCCTCCTCTTCTCTATCATTGTACTCTAAGACACGCCTTTTGATATCTTGTTTTTCTTCAAGCTCAGCTGCTTCTTTCTGCTTTGTGCTCTGTACCAGGACCCAATCGCGAGGAACTTGCATTTGCTTTGTTTGTTGTTTGTTTCCCCGCTTCACAAGGACCTTCACCCGAACCTCCTTCATTCCTCCAGCCCCATCATCTGTGGTGTCATCACCACTTTCTCCTTCAACCCCCCTCCCATGATGTTCCTTGGTGGGGCCCTCAAATACATTCATTGGTATCATCATGTTTAATGTAGGCCGTGATCGCAGCTCCAATTTTCGGGAATCCAAGCTCTCCTGCACTCATCGAATAGTCCATGTTACTTCAATCATAATCCCTTCAACATTCTATCACTTGCATTATTGAACAGTGTCAATTATTCATCTCTATGATATTTTGAATTTTTGAGTGCATTATCCAAACTGAATAATTGAAACAGTGTCCATTAATCCTCTCTACCATGTTCCAAGTAAATTCTTCAGACTCCAATGGGAAAGGTAAAGGTGACAATGTTATGCTGAATACATTTTATTCTCTGTTTGCAATGCAGCATATTTTATGGTTCAACCGTGTTTTATTTGTAGTGAATTAATACAAAATTTTAGAAAAATACAGAGTTCCTATACCACTTGCCTGCATTAGAGCACGAAGTTCTCGGTCAAAGTCGGCTACCTCCTGAGGGTCCACTTCTGCCACCTTCTGCCTGACATGCACTTCATCATCCTCATCAGAAGCAGGTTCACCTCCATCTTCATAATCATCATCACTTTCGCCTTCATTATCTTCATCTGACTCTTCATCGTCATTATCAACGTGCTCAATGGTGCCACTCCCAGATTCACTATCGGTCTCCCCGGCAAACTCTTCATGCAATTCACCATTTTCCTCCGTGCCATTTGCAAGGATTTGTCCATTCACAGATAGAGCACCAGATGAAGTCTTTCTAGGAGGCTTTTCTGTATCTGAAAGCTTATCGTTGTGAGCCTTCTCAGATGAAACTCTAAGCTCATATTCTTCAAGTTCAATTAGTGCAGCATTAACTTCTTCAATTGATAAATATCGAATCATGTTGGGGCGTAATTCAGCAAATAAATCCTGCATCAATTCACAGCTCAGTAATGGTTATATTGAAGAAAAACATAAAAAGAAAAGAAACAGTTGTAATAAATAAGGTAAATCTAGATCATATGCCATCCATATTTGAAATCCAATAATTTGCTCTCAGATTAATTGGGACTGTAAGAGAAATGATAGCCTAACTCCAAAAATCCTCATCCAATATCCATATGGCATTTTACAAAAGTTATACGTACATCTCCTGGTGGACTTGTCGAAGGAAAGGGGAGCAGACACTAAGCGTTCTCAGTTCTATGACAAACAATAGGCATTTCTCGTACCACTTCAGGGAAGTCCTTCCATTCCTATTTTCTCTAGGCACAAAGCATACAAGTAACTATTTCATCTATACTAACCAGAGCAGATCATATCTTTCTAGAAATTGTATTCATCTTGAAGCAGTTTGATAATCAAAGAAACCCGCCTTATTTAACAAGTAATGTGAGGCAATTTCATGATTCGTATTCAATCTAAGTCTTTTGATTAGCCACAACTGCTACACCTATATTTACGCATATATGGTATCCAAGATACTTTATGCTTTATTTTTTGTGTCATTACATACAAATTAAATAGAAGTTTTCTTACTATAAGTTTGCCTGTTCATAGTCAAACGCAGAGCATCTAGTTGAATTTTGGTTTATATTACCAAAGGATGAAGAGGATAGTTACACAGGTTACCATGAGTTCGTGGTAAAAAACATCATCTAATTCACAAAGCAAAAAATGCACAAGTCGTTTAATTATCAATACCTGTGTTGAAATCCAAAGGTTTCTGGTTGCATGTTAGTTATAAGTAGATTATAAAAACCCAAACTTGTGGGTGCGCCAGGTTTGAATACTTAACTCACAAACAGAATAAACGAAAGAAAGGAAATAAAAATTGAACTCAAACCTGCAAGTCAAACTCAATATCCAGGGGCAGTGCACCTTTGCTTAATATGTACCTCTGGAAATGAACTAAGAACCGATCAAGTTTCCTCTTCGATGAACCTCTATCAAAATAATGCCCACAAGTCTCAAGAAGTGTTATAACCATCCTGATGCGGAAACAATCTTCTGGTGGATCCAACATATCTTGCTAATATCATCATAGCAAAGTACTGGGTTAGACAATGGCTACAACTCAAAACTTATCTTTATAAAATGTAATGCATCAATAATGGTAATACAAATATTGTACTCGAACTTAAGACTGCACCTTTTGAACTCAATCACGAGAAGTGACGCCAAAGCATCAAATTCACCAAATAGGCATCACATCATAAACAAAGATAATGAATTTTGATTTTAGAAGAGACAAAAATAATCTATGGTTGTATTCAATTTGGTGGAACAATTTGTACGAAACTCTTTACAAGTCTATTATATGAAAGTCTCACGATCATGAGAAAGATGAAATCAGGAAAAAAAATTACAACTTGGTGAATTTGAAATCTAGCTATCAACCCTGCTACTCAAGTAAACCTCCATAGTTTCAGCCACAAATTAACCAGAACCCTCCCCCAATTAGATGCATAAAGAAATTCTACCAAGAAGAAATGGAAATAACAACAATGTAAATTAAAGGTTGAGCAATAATCAGGCATGAGTATTACAGAGGTTTTGTGTTAGTAAAATGGAATAGAGCAAGGGCATGTGGCGAAACTGTACACTTCATGATCATATACGAAACTCTTTATTAGTCTATTCTATGAAAGTCTCGAGATCACGAGAAAGGTAAAATCAGAAAAAAAAAATAAAAATCATTACAGCTTGGTAAATTTGAAATCTAGCCATCAACCCTGCTACTCAAGTAAACCTCCATAGTTTCAGCCACAAACCCAAACAGAACCCTCCCCCAATTAGATGCATAAAGAAATTTTACCAAGAAGAAAGGAAATAACAGCACTGTAAATTAGAAGGTTGAGCAATAATCAGGCATGAGTATTACGGAGGCTTTGGGAATGTGATTCCAGAAAGGGGATTCATTCTAATCAGGGTAGTTTTAGGAAAATGGAATCCAGTAAGGGCATGTGGTGAAAAGAACTTGGAAGGTACTGTACACTTCATGATCATATCATTTTCCAAGCAAAAAAAAAAAGAGCCAGGGAGAGTTCTCCATGAATCAAGCAAGCCAAAACAACAAGAAATATTCAAATTTTTTGGAGGTAAATATGTAATTTGAACCCTTAAGGTAATAAATCCATACCTCCGCAGTCCCATGGCTAAAAACGAGAATCAAATAGAGTGTATCAAAAATAACAGATGAATCGACAAGCTCATAGTTGTATAATTCCCCCAAGAAACGCATGTGGGCAATGCGCTGTTGCTGCATACCATAGTCATTCAACTCTAATCCTAGCCTGATTTCTTCCAAAACCTGAAAAAAAAATGTGACTAGACTTTCAAATTCAAATTCAAGTCAAGCAAAACATGCTTTCCTTTTCCTGTTTCTAACATGTTCGCCAAAAGATAAGCCAAATGGGCAAGAAAACCACAACAATTATCATTGTAAAAAATTTATGCAATAAGTTTTAAGGATTTAAATAGCATCTCAGTCAAACAGATTTACCTCACAGTCAAATGACCAAAAAGGCAAAAATAGTACAGAATAAAGTCAATACAAGTAAGAAAATGCTATAAAGCTTTTAGTATTTAAGTTAAAATGGATTACTAAACTCGAAGTTTTTGATTTGTGGATGATAGCTTCATAATTGCAAATAATTATAAAACATTCAAGACCTCGTGTACTGACCTCCACACTTTAATCTGAACATAAAATAAGACATATGGTAAAATCTGAAATTATTCGATCTCAAGTCCAACAATTTAGCCTTGTTTGGGAAGGATTTATGAACGGTTTAATTTATATATGGATGCAAATGAGCGGTGGATAATCCTTATGAGTCAATTGAAATGTGGTAGAAAATGAAGTTTGACCAATTTATAAATATTTATAAATTTGCCAAAAGGAGGCTTAATTTAGTGTATCATTCACTGTCTCGAATGAAATGAACAGTTACCTAGTTTTAATTACCAGTTTGGCAACCAATTTATAAATCAATTACCACATTCATACCTACTACTCATTTATTATTCACACATTTCATAGGACTCACTAATGTTACTCTATATAAATTCGCCAAACGGAGTACAAAAAATAGTGGCATTATTTTTCAACCCTAAGGCGTTCATCTGACCCTTCAAGCTGGCAATTATTAACAAGCCTGCCAACAAAAATCTACCACCACCTATTTAAGGTTTTAAGCCATCATGATAAGATCTAGTTCTAAATGGAACCTGTAAATAAAGTTCACAGGGTAACTTAAGCATCACTAGCATTATCTAATCTACTGTTAATCAAGAATGAAGACCAATGGGGTAGTACTGAGGAAGGTGTTCCCATAATATAAAAAACTATTGCTACAGCGGTGGAGGCTTCTTGTACCTCTTTTGAGCATAAGTAGCAAGCTTGCCTGTGAATCTCAGAAGGAGAAAGACCACAGCACAAATTACTGGAAGCTCGCTTACAGCAAGATTGAGAAATTGCTAATATCTCAAAAATGGAGAAAGCGGCTTTCATATCATGAACAGGATTTTGGAAGACAAGTATAATTATTATTTCAGTATTAACATGTTTTCAAAGTGCACGACAAAATCACAGGTAAAAGAATCAGGGAGGGTGAAGGGTACTATTTTTCACTTTTCTACCTTTTCCTGCCATTTCATTTTTCTTTCATTCAAAGAAACATTATGAAAGAGAATTTGCGGAATTTTGACACCAAATTTAGATACTGAACAACAAACCTCATCAACAACAGCAACTGCAAAGTCATCATGATAACGACTCAGACCAGCAGCGAGGGATGCAATCAAATGAATCTGACCATATTTTCCCTTATGAACCTTCAAGAAACACTTCAAAATGTACGGTTCACATTCAGTCCAAGGTAGTTTACGTAACTGTCTCAGTACATGCTCAATCGTAGACTTGTCAAGATCCGAAAATAGAAGTTTCCTAATGTACTGCAAATTTCACCATAGAGAAGGTTAACACTCTATTCAGTCAGATTGTACAACAAAGTCACAGATCCAAAAAGTATTGACTACCTGATGCAGTGGAGGACGAACTTTGGAGACCCGGGCTGATCTTTCTGGTGGTTTGCACAAGTAATAAGCATTCTCTGCTAAAGTGCTCTGACGAGGATCCAAATTTTTGACATTTTTCAAGCGCATCAATATCTCTAACATGTTAGACATGCGCAGAGTAGTTTCAGGAGACCGATAGAGGAAGCGACCGCATGTCTCAAGAAGATTGCAAGCAACGTCAATATTATGATGAGTAAAATCATCTAAACAAGCCTGATACAAGTGAAACAAGTCCATTCAGTAAGGAACCAAATAGCCAAATTACTGATGATACGTGTAGTTCGGGACAAATATAAAAGACCAATCAATGATGCCCTCATTGGATGTCAACCATGCAGCATAAAATTCACTCATAATGCCCAATACACTACAGTGATGGATATAAGCTTCCCTGCACAATGTTGTGAATGTGTGGGTCCCTGGAGGGAGGGGAGAACCAGTTATGTAAATGGGCGCGCATGATTTAAAACGTGGAGTAAATTGTGTATGTTGTGTGCACGCGAGATAGGATAGAGACTGAGCAAACCCACAAAATTTTCAGGAACAGTAACCTGGCAATATTTATCAAATACTTTGTTATCATACCTTTAGACAACTGAAAACAAGGCCTGCTGATGCAATTTTAAACTTGCAAAGTTCTCCAATAAAACGTATGTTCCTGATCTTTGTTTCAATGTTCATTTGATCCTAAAATCAAAGAACAAAAAGGCGATAAAATAATTAATAGAATGTGATCGACAAAAAATCAATAAACAGAGTAACGCATGTAAAAGGGCTTTATTAACCTTCTTATTTATTAAAAAGTTGAACTCTTCCTCCAACAACTGTAAAAGCATGGAACAGATATCCTTCATACAAGTTGACAGTGTGGCAACCATTCGTGAATAGTATGGCAATAGCTCAAGAGATGTCCTAGGAACATTGAACAAAGCCCTCACAAGCTTTTTCCTGTTGGCCTTCGAGTTTAAATAGCAAAACTCTACCTGAAAAATTAGTATTCTAATAATAAGAGCTTCAATTTAAAATGTATTTGTTGCAAATGAAAAGTAAATATACATGAAAGCTTGAACAAGAAGGATGGTTACAGTCAACTGATCAATCAAGTCCCGGCTCACACAGCTTGGGAGCCTCTGTAGCAAAGCATCAAGATTTGTTCCTTCAAGACCTTTAACTTTGTCCTTTTCATTTTCTCCTCTTCTTTCAGCATCCTTTTCTTTTCCCTTCTCTTTGTCAGGCTCTTTGGTCCTTTCTTTGTCTTTTTCTTCTTTATCCTTCCCTTTGCTATCTTTATCCTCCTGTAAGGCTCCAGAATCAGCAGAAACCTCTGCAGTATCTGGAGTAGCTATCTGACCTTTATCTGATTCAGGAGCCAGATCCTTCGTATAGAAATTTCCATGTTAGTGAATAGAGAAATATATCTACGAAAAAAAAAATCAGACAACATAACTGAACCAAGGGGAAGTTAAAAATGCATCATATGCTTATGGCCATATATTATTATAACCAGCAGCATTTTCAGCAAGTCACCTAAGTACAAGTTTTCAATATAAAGTCCACTATGGATGGGTAAAATATACAGCATAAGCTGGAAGTAACACCACAATTACAAGCTTACCATACACAGTGTGTAATAGCTATCTCCAATTGTTGACACAAATCTTAAATAGACATTCATTATTAAGACAATTCTACTGAATTTTTATATTGCACTTCCACTTGACGTTTTAGAAAGGGCCCTTAAAATTGCAGGTGCCCCTCATCTGTACCAACCCACTTCCCCCGAAAACCTCCAAACCAGAGGAAAATCCTTGGTACAAAAAAAGAAGAGATAAACTTAAGATCATTTTTCCAACCTATAAATTCTCAAAGAACCAACAACAAGAGTTCACTGGCACACTGAAGTATTAGCAAAAACTTATAGTGGCATAAATCATCACTTACTTTTGGTGTAAAATAACTTTCAATATAACATTGTCAAAACTTTATTATGGAAAATATATCAGAAGATGAATTTCCAAAATCTTTTTGAAGTTCAATCAAAACACTAAAAGACGTGGACTAAGAGCAATGCTTATGTCTTACACTGGGTTGTTCTTGAGTTTTTGGAGATTGCTCGTTCAACTTTGGTTCTGCCTCTCCCAACAACACAGCTGGCACGAAGGCTCTAGAGAGAAAAAAAATTATATAATCAATCTTCCTCATTTGATTTAAGGATCAACGATAAATTCGGTTCAGCCAAAGTTCAACCTGAGATCTGGTAGGCACTCGTAGAAAGCTCTAGTATCTTCATCATCCCACAAGGCTTCCAGAGAAGAAGTATCTTTGCCGACACCAGGAGACGAAACATCCTCCCCTGATGAAACTCTGGTTGTATGACCATCCTCAGGCATCACTGGAGGTTGCATGTCAAGTGCTTCTGCTAATCTAAAGTGTAAAGAATTATAAATTTAGTAAATTTAAAAGAAACAGCTACGAAAATCATAGATGCAAGCACATACCTAGAGGACCACTATCCACAAGAAGGTTGATAAAATATATGGCACAAAACAATCAGCAGGAAAAGGCAACAAAGCATGCAAGAAAAACATGTTAGCAAGAAATGGTACACATGCTGAAGTAAACCTCATGAGACCAAAAATAAAAATGAAGACTCCAGCTGAACATAGTCGAGTTCATGTTTATAATTTAAAAAAAGAAAAAAAGAGGAAGGTTCCCCAAAGAGGTTTTCAAAGTATTTTGCAAATGTTACTGGGACCCATGTATAATCAGACGGCTCATACCACTTTTGGCCCATTTTCAAAAATTTCCACAGATTGGTTGACTTTTCAACTAAGAAAATAACTCCAACAAATGCCCTCTTCATACCAAATGCCTTGAGTCAAATAATCGGCATTTTACCACTGCTCTCAACTTTGAATCTCCTCTGACATGCCACTACACTTGTGTCTTCAAGTCAAGTTAGCAATTATTATCCATACAAGGCAATCATTTTGATCTCCCAATTCCCCATACCAGAGAATTCCTCTTACTTTTTCTTTGTGAACTCTATACCACCCTCCATCCTTGATGAATGTCTTCGAGAACTTTTGGAATATCGCGACTTAATGTCCTCTATCCAAAATAATCGTTACATTTCTCCAAACTATGCTAACCAAAATAATCCCATCTTTATGGTTCACAGCCATTTCAAACTGAAAAGGCAAGGCTTCACTTACCAATTTATGTCATGCATTAACGTTAACTGCAGAACTGTACAAGGACTAGTGCCAAGTCAAACCAAGGTATTCAATTTCGACTGGATGAGCATTTTCTTCTTATTGTCTCTTTTGATGTCTCCATTTTCTCCTCCCTTCTATTATTTCCTTCACACGGGGTGATCTTTCAATCCCAAACGAAAAAATAAATTGAGCACATGCGTCCCTTTATGCACAGCAGAAAATACTGTTTAGAGTTATAAATTAGAGATCATCCTTCTCTACTGCTCAGTGCTCTACTGGCATGCCCCTGGTGTTAGCATGTCAACATCATATTATATAACTGTAGTCCACCACTTTTTTTTTCAAAATCTCCAATAAAATTTTTGATACATGTGATATTGGTGAGTGGTTATTTATATATATGATGAATAACATATCAGAAGGAAGCAGATATATGATACTGAGAGCCTCATTCATTAATAATTTTTTTTTTTTTGTAGAAACTACTAATAACCAGGCTAAAGCTAAAAATTAGTTTATGTGGTCTAGGCAACTATCAGATCTCTCAAGGGGGTTAACTTCATATCTTAAAATGGTTTTGTGCAAACATTTTGAACTTCAAGTTTCTAAAATAGAATACGGGAAGCGCTGCTTTGCTGTGCTCGATATAGATATGGGTTGATGAATAAAGGTTGACAACAGATAATGCCGACCAGTTTAAGTTGGGTTGAATGTGCCTATTGCAAACAAGGCCAACCATTTGGAAAAGGTGTAAAGCTAAGTTACTCCCATGTTGCTTTAGCTTAGCTCGGCATTATGGCTCAAATCAACTGAATTTTATTGATTACGACCCCTATCTGAGTCTCAGATAGCTTAAAAGTACTTGATTCATCTTGTTGAGTAGAGCCCCTACATTAATGTCAAGAGTTTTAATGATCTCAAGTCAATTCTCAAAGTCTATCTGAAAGAAATTGAGCTCAAGAACATAGCTGAACCCTTCATGCTCAAAATCACACCCGATTTCTGATACTTATATTTGCCAACACCTTCCCTCTGTGGATGCAAACTAATATCAGGTTCACAGAGATAGATATCGTATGCCAACTTAGTCTCGAAAAAGTCCACACAATAGTAACTAATGTAAGGTTCACAAGCACTGTATAACAAATTTGTTGATATGTCCAGAAAGATCAGGTCAAGTAACTTACGATGAGATACCGCGATACAGTTGGTCATATGATTTTCTCAGCTTTTCGTATGAAGAGGCGTTTTCTTCACTCAGTTCACCTTTAGCATTTAAAATCTTCGCATTATCATGCTCCATTTGGCGAAGTGACTTCCATTTGGGAGAGAAGAGAACAATTCCATTAGTAAAAGAACTATGGCATGCATGAATTAAATTGCCGCGCCAAATAACTATGAATGCAGAAAATTGACATTACAAAAAACCAATTTCGAAATCAAATCTAACACAAGATCCAGGTGTAAAGGAATAAAGCTCTTACTGCATGTTCAGCCTGAAGTAGTTCTACAGCAGCGTCATGGTAGGTTAAAAATGCCTTTCTAAAGAATTTTTTCTGTTCTGCTGTAATATTAAGTCCCTGGAAAAACTGCAAATATAAATATAGTGGCATGAGTACATAAAAAAGAGCAACTAAATTATTAAATAACTATGAAAACTCCATAATTGAATTCAATGCAGCCTAACTTCAAAACCAATATCTCATATGACACAAACAAAACCAACATAAACTCGTCTTTTTAAGAGACATCACTATCATTGCAAATGCCACATTCATAACTATCTAACATTGCTTTTTAAAGACAGACCATAGCACTGAACTTTTTCCAACATGGGGGGGAGGGAGAGAGAGAGCCAGGGTAACAACCCATGTACAAAAACAAGTGAGGGGTATTCTACTACCAACAATAAAAGAATAAAACAAAGCTCCTTATAATTAGATGAAATGTTACATGCCTAAAATGATACAGAAGATTTATTATCTTATTTTAATAACAGAAATTAAATTTCACTGCTTCCATGAAATATCCTGTGGAAATGAAATCATTTCAGTTCAGGGCCCCACCTCACTACCAAGATGAAAATGTGCAAGTAACATATTTACAGAACTAAGAAAGAATTGTGAAAGATATATTTAAAAAATGCACTATGAAAGCCCACACTTAATAAAGTATTAACAAAATTGAACCTCTTCCAGCATATCTTGTCCAGTCAGAGGCAGTCCAAGAAGATATCTTCCTTGTCGAGCAAAACTAGCAAGAAGGGATAAATTTGTCTGGGTTGCATCACGATCCTTAAAATGTTCCGTGCTAGTGAGATCCTTAATGATATTTGTAAAGATGCTGCTATCTTCTACAACTCCAACAAAGTAAAGTTCCAATAGAAGTTTTAGTGTGCTTCGCTTCTTCATGGCCTTTGAATTTTTGTCTCCATCTAAGTCCTCGGGGGACTTTCCAGGTAAGAAAATTTTCAAGAGACCTTGAACCAGACTAGATGAGAAATCTTTGTACCTTTGATGAAGTAAAGAGCAGATCTGATACAGGGAAAAGTCTATTAAAAATAATGGAAAAGGGATCTTAAAATACAGTGGAGAGCAAGGTGCAAGTAATACACATGGTACATAACAATAGAACTTCCAGTAAATAAAAGGTACATTTCTCTCTCTTTCTTGGCAAGCAAAGATTTCATTTACTTTGTGCCAACTGCACACAAGAAGAAACAAAAATACAAAAATCGGTCGGAATAAATTCACAGCTAGTCTTTAATATAGATGAAGATGGGATGGGAGCCCTCTGATTCTGGCCCAACCAGAACTACAGGAAAACCATTTTGACTTCAACAAAAATTCTACAAAGTCAGAATATTGCCCAGATTTTAATTTCACGATGAGATGAGGTTTGTTGTCTGTTCAGTAGAATGCCATCAAGTTCAATATGTACAAAAGGATTGATAGTTCTTTTTTTATGCAAATCTCAAAAAGCTGACTATAACATCACAAACCTTCAAGCAGAACTCAGAACCGGCAAGTCAAAATTGCAGCAAACTAGTTAGTACAGGTATTTGAATGTGGAGAATAAGAAATATATAAGAAGGATCTAACCATGGTTTAGCACACTAAAACAGTTCTGCCAAAATAGAAAGAAGTTCAACATAGTACATGTATTTGAAATTAGGAGAATAGGAGGACACATAAGCAGGAATTAACCACGGTTTAGCAAACTAAAACAGTTCTACTAAAACAGTCAGAAGTTCATCATAGTATTATATAGTCAATGCATTCAGGACCATTGCTGGTGGTACGGCCTTTAAAGCTTAATGCCTATTCCAGTTGCACACTTAATTGTTTACAATTTCCCAGGTAGACTTACAGTTGAAATAATAATCAACTCAATCACTAGCTCTACCTGAACAGCAGCTTGTATGTCTGCAGTCTTAAGCTTCGCATCACAAATTGAAGTTACTGCTTCACTAACAAATTTGCTTAGGTTGACACCGCGCAACTCATCCATCAAACCTTCTCGCTGCTCCTCACTTATCTGCTTTAGTTTTTTAATAACAGCCGTATTGCGCTTAATGCTAGAATCCAATGTCCTGAGAAAACCTGAGTCTGCAATCAAGAAGCGCTGAATCAATATTCATGCAAGAGGATGTCATATGCAACACTAAGCCTCCATTTGGGAAGATTTTAAGAACGGTTTAATTTATAAATCGATAGAAATGAGTGGTGCATGAGGGGATATTAATTGGGGGTCCCATGGAAAGTGTGGTTGAAAATGAAGATTCAATTTAAAAATGATTAATAAATTTTGCCAAACGGAGGCTAATATTTTCAATGTCTGGATCAAGATTAAAATCTTTAGATATTGGACAAGGTTCTAAAACCATGTTCAACATAGAAGGCCTAGCACTAGTACACTTATAAGTCTCTGATTGCTTTCATTGGGCATTTATATGATTTTTATTTTTTATTTACTATTATTATTTTATTTCTTTTTTTTGTACTTAAGAGCTCAATTAGAAATGGTAAATAGCGAGCAGGTTATAGTCTTTCTTTCCAAGACTGAGGAACTCCCAAGAGACTACACGTAGGCTCCAGATAAACGAGTTCAAAAAGAAAAAGGAAAAAACAGAGTCCTTATTGCAGAACCACAAATGAATTTGAAGATTTTTGTGAAGCTTTGGGGGTCATTATTCCATGAGGATTGTATTTTATCATGTTATGAGTTATAGCACTCTTAAGTTATGAAACTTTGATTCGAAACACTCAGTGCTACTCCCTAAGACAATCAAAGAGAAGATAAAACACATATGTGTTCAATTTTCTAAAGGTAACAGCTAGAATCTCTGAAAGAAAAGCACTGACCAGGCCTTTCAGGGTTCGAATTACTCTGACGTAGCACCATTTTTGCTTCAACAGACTTCTTAAATTCCTCAAGACGAGCAACAGCTTCCTGCACCAAAAAAACGTATCACGTGTCATTTTCTTGAGTGCTGAGAGTCTTAAATGCTAAAGTAGACACTAAATAACTTTATTCTTACTCTCTATATTGTTTATTGGAAAGAAAAAATCATCATCAACGGAAGAAAATAAGCTTCTAATCTAACGGATACAATTTTATCAAAAACACCATTCATTGAAGAAAATCTGGGACCAACGATATAAGAACTGTTGCCAAGTGAATTAAATAGCCAATAAAAAACTTATCTTCCTTCAATAACTTACAGTAAACAAATACACAACACATATCTTCTGCATTATAACATGGATAAGTAAAGCAGCAATCACATTGAGCCTATTACCAAGTGAATTAAATAGCCAAGAACAAATTTATCATCATTCAATAAGTTACAAACAAATACATCATATAAAAAGGGGGAAAAAACTCTAAATTATCACAAGTGTATCACCTCATCATCGTGTTTCTCCCGATGTTCACCTACAATATCCTCAGCGTGTTCCATCTTGTTAATGTTATTCAGAAACAAATACCTGTCGAGAAAATAGAAGGATTACCAAGTGTGTCTCTAGATGTCAGAAGCATTGACAAAAAATGGAGCAAAAAATAAAAAATATATTGGAACAAAAAGAACGAGTGATATTGGATAGGCATCGTCTAGATGTTTGTTTTCAGATACTAGACTACCGTTATATATTTTCCTTCAATGAGCATGATATTGTTTATCATTATAGGCATTGAACAAGAATCAAGCTAAATTACACAACCCCATTTATTGTTTTTCACCTTCAGGCTTTAAGACAGCTAATTAACAGAACAGAAATCACAAAATCCATTCCCTAAACCCTTACTTGGAAACAAGAAAGTAAAAAAATCTGAAGTATGGTAACATAATCTAACCATCCAATTTTACAGAGAAAAATAATATAATTTTGAACTAATTTACAGAACAGAGGTCACAAAACCATTCCTAATACCCTAAAATTTACTTTGAAACAAGAAAGTAAAAATATCTGAAGTGTGGTAACATAATCTAACCATCCAAGTTTACAGAGAAAAATAATATAATTTTGCCTCGAATTTCATTCTGCTCCATAGCCAAATAACAAGTCTCCTTCGCATAATCCCTTCTGTTTTGTAGAATTCAAAAAGGATTTAGTGCTAACCGCTAACTCCCAGCATAATATTCCTCATGCAATATTCATATTTACATAAGGAATTTATTTAATCAGCATAAAATACAGAAGTAAAACAGAAATTGGAGATCAACTAACAAATATGATAAGTAAATTGTGTGCGTTTGAACAAAAAAAATATGCCCAGATTGTTCGTATTATACAAGAACAAACTAGGTGAAATTTGAGGTTAATAAAAGTAATTTACCTCGTGAGTTCCAAAGGTGAGATCTTGGAAGATATTCGCCACAGAAAAGGTGAAAAAATAGTACTAGTTAGTACGTGTGTGCGAAAGAGAGGGTAGAGAGAGAAACGAGGGTTGTTTGAGTTCTATCGAACTTCTGAATGGGAAACTGAACTTGTGAAAGAACTCGGCAAAGAAGAACCGACTCGGGTTCTGAGTCACGGCTCAATTCGAATAACATAAAACAGTTATATTACTAAGTAAAATTTTCATCCGAGGTCCCTAAACTTCTCAGAAAGTATAAATGAGTTCAAAATATTTTATTTCTGACAGCATAGACATTAAGTTTTGAATAAATATAGAGCCTAGGGACCTTCAATAATTCCTAGCTTGTTAATTCAGCCAGTGACTTAAATTTGAAGATAATAAGCCCTTGTTTGATGCCATTATTTGAAAAAATTAATATTTTTAATAATAATTTTTAGGAGAGTATGTGGTTAAAAATGAATTTACATGAAGAATATTTTATTATATAAATGCGTAGTTGAAAAGGAGTGTTTAGAAAAAGAATTTTTAAATAACGACCATCAAACATTGGCTTATAAAGGGTAAGTTGACAATTTTCCTTTAAAGGCAATTAAAATAATTCAAGATAAAAATAAAAATTATTCATTTTCCTCGACAGTCATTCCAATTTTTTCTTAAAGTGGGACAACTATTACATTATCTTATAAAATTGAATTCATTTTAACTCGTTGAAAAATGCGACAGTGACTCATTAGCTATTAACACTGCTGATAAATAAAAATGTGTCTTAGCTCACGTTTGGTACAAATTGAAATTCATATTTTAATTTTAATTTTAAGTCAAAGTCAAAAATTAATTTTAATAACATATTTCATGAGACCTACAATTTTTCAACCACATATTTTATCAATTTTTATCAAAATATACTAAAAAACTGATTTTAATCCCTATCAAATTGGGGCCTAATAAATCGGCTTGTTGCGAAGAATTATAAATTAAATCTCAAGCTAATAAAAGTATGTGGTTAAAAATGAATTTACGTGAATAATATTTTATTATATAAATGCGTAGTTGAAAAGGAGTGTTTAGAAAAAGAATTTTTAAATAACGACCATCAAACATTGACTTATAAAGGGTAAGTTGACAATTTTCCTTTAAAGGCAATTAAAATAATTCAAGAAAAAAAAAGAAAAATTATTCATTTTCCTCGACAGTCATTCCAACTCTTTCTTAAAGTGGGACAACTATTACATTATCTTATAAAATTGAATTCATTTTAACTCGTTGAAAAATGTGACGGTGACTCATTGGCTATTAACACTGCTGATAAATAAAAATGTGTCTTAGCTCACGTTTGGTACAAATTGAAATTAATATTTTAATTTTGATTTTAAGTCAAAGTTAACAATTAATTTTAACAACATATTTCATGAGACCTACAATTTTTCAACCACATATTTTATCAATTTTTATCAAAATATACTAAAAAACTGATTTTAATCCCTATCAAATTGGGGCCTAATAAATCGGCTTGTTGCGAAGAATTATAAATTAAATCTCAAGCTAATAAATATTTATTGTATGGAGATAAATTGGTGGGACTTAAATTAATGAACTTTTTTCAACAAAATATTGATGCTGCTCCACTATTACTCTTTTTTTTTTTTTTTTCAAACGCCCTGTTACTGTTTTGAAATTGACCAGGTCTGATATAGAAAAAAAAAAAAATTGTATTAAATGATTTCTTTTTAAAGAATGGGTGAACATATGTTACATATCTTCGGTCCTTGAAAAAAAAAAAAAGTCAGGGACGGTGTTGTTTATTTATTCAAAAGTCAGGGATAATGTTGCCCAAAATGAAAGGTTTGAGATCCATTTGTACATTTTAAAAAGGTTATGGTAACCCAGGCTTCCACAATTTTTTCCTTTGCTAAATTGTTACTATAATAAAAATTTATTTTTTTTACTCAGACGAAAAAAATATTTTCTCCCAAAAAGTAAAAGTCGATCGACGAGGGATTCTTGTTAAAATAAGCGAGAAAATTTTAAATAATTTAAATGAAAAATGTGTTTGAATATTTTAGAAATTGGAAGAATTCTGCATCATAATCTTAATTTTATAAAAAAGTTTTTTCCTTTTTAGACAACCAGGAAACCAAGCTAACTTCTTTTTAGTCGAAATTCTAATCAAATAAGCATTCCTTCACAATAATATATGTTGACATCGGATCTCCGAGATCGATTAGTTCGGATGTTTGTATGTGATAAGCATATATTAATGTAAGCTCGAGTGGACGGGTCAGTTCGGCGATAGTTTGGCTTGCACATGAAGCCTGTGTAGTTCTTCGAGGTCAAATGGAACATAATGATTGAGGATCGCTGACCAAATATATGGACCACCAATTAGCGAAATGTACGTGAAGAGACATTACGTCAACGCCCACATAATCCTCCAATTAAACAACTACCGCCCCGCCCCGCCCCGCCCCTCCCCTCCCCTACCCTAAGTAATTCATTAATTATTTGGGACCACCTGTAAACTTGATTCGTGATAATCTGATAGACCGATCTCGACAACCAATCAAATTGTACCAACAAGTGTACTTCTTGAGCTCGAATTTGTAGTTGATAAGACATGGAGTACGATATACATGCATATGTTCTCCTATAAAATGGGAGAATAGCGAAGAAACAGGGACAGAGAAAAAACACATTAATAAAAAAGACTCTCGTATACCTCTCATATTTCAAATATCTCATTTAACAAGAAAAAGAGAATCGTTGTATTACCATTCTTAATCATCTGAGGGTACATTAATCAAATCCGTATTTTTCCTTTAAGTTGGCTTGAAAGTTGCTTGTTTAATTTTCAACGTCAACAATATATATATTTGCATTATTTGTTTATTATTGAGACTTCTTTATACTAGATTTATTAATTTACTAATATATAAATATTCTGAACAATTATTACTTATCCCTACTACATTAAAAGAGTGAATCCGCGCGATTACTATTCATTTATCAAGCATTTTGTTTCCCTACTATATTAAAAGAGTGAATTCATCGATTACTGCTCATTTCTGAAGCATTTTGTTTATCCTATTTCCACCCCTTTTTTCAACCCATTGTTTACTGCCAACACGCCGAGTAATGTTCATTTTGAAAAAAGTTCAATTTTTTTCTTTCCCATTTTATCATCCTTCCCCGCAACAAAATAGCCAACCCGTCGTGTACTGTTCATTTTTAAAGCGTTTTTCTTCCCTATTTATCCTTCCTACAATTGTTGACTGAATAGGATGCACTCACGCAACTCTTGACTGGAAAAATTGTTCATTGGGAAAAGACAATAAAGCAATTACAATTGTTCACCCAATTTCACACAAGCAGTGTTGCGGAAGTAACAGTTCATTACGAAACCCAACTTCAATTCTGTTGTAGTTTATCTTTTCTTCGTACATTCGGCTGCTTCACTGCTCTAAGTTTTCCATTACATGCGTAGCATGCATAAAAGTTTTTTAAATAAAATTATTTTGGAGAAACTGTTCAAATGAAAATGATACGGAGTAATTATCCATGATGCACGAAAGGTGCCGAGGGGAGTACGCCTCTTTGTAAAGGGCATGGTGGTGGAAAACGCTGCATCTTCGATGGTGGTAGGATATGCCCAAAAAATGTGCACAAAGGTACAAATTTCTATGTCAGGCATGGTGGAGGAAAGCGCTGCAAATTTGAAAACTATGGAAAGAGCGCTCAAGGTAGCACCGACTTCTGCAAGGCGCATGGTGATGGAAAGAGGTGCAACTGGGAAGGTGGAAAATGTGAAAAGTTTGCAAGAGGAAAAGAGTGGGCATAGTTCTCTCAAGACGTGTTATTGCCTAACTTATAATTAAAAAATAAACTATTTCCATATGAACTATGAAATTAAATAATTTTTTATTTCAAAACAATGCTCAATGGCAGTTTTTATAAAATGATCTTATTTTATACGTATCAATTATGTTTATAAAAAATAAAAAATAATAAAAAATTGTGCGCACGGTGCGGACACCAGTTTTCGCACTGTACAGAGTTATACAAGTCCGCACTACGAACACCACCTCTGCACCGTGCGGAGTGTGCGGAATAAGTTTCTACATCGTGCGAAACAGAGAAAATTGTTTAATCCCTAATTAATGATAACTAGATATTGTTTAACAAATCTTAACTTCCATAACATTCAGCATAATAATCATATAATAATATTAATAAATCACACCATAATGGAAAAATGATGTAGGACAATTGGGTATTAGAGTTTGAAGATCGAAAATTGACAAAACGAAATGTTTTGAAAAAATGGGCATAACTTTTTATACCAGTGTCAGAATTTCTATTATAATATGTTTTTGAAAACATCTCACAGCGCTCTACAATGTTCCGGCTCGGGTTTACCTGATTCAAGTCATTTTCAGCCTGAAATTTGTAGTTTAAGGCAGTCTACCTGGCAATTGAAGTTTTTTTTTTTTTTGCTTTTTAATCGTTTTAATTAAGTGGATATCTATTTAAGTCTTTTTGCTTCAATTAGGGTTTTCGGAGACTATTTAAAGGTTCATTATTTTCTTGAATAATACAATTCCATTTTAGAGGTTATTTTCTTGAGATTTACAATTTTCTTTTGTTGGCGATTACGCTGGCAAACCGTAAAACTTCCGTTCCGCGTTAAAAAAAAAAACCAGTAAAAAAATCCGTGCACGTAGTTTTATTTTTTACATAACAATTTCGAAAGATAAAATTTGTATGAATCTCGTTTAAGTTTTTTTCAATTTCTTCGTACTCTTTGAATGTTTTATAACTATATTCTATGGGTGAAATCATATGTAAATTTATTTTGTTCAATTAAGCTCATTTTGGTAACCTTGCTTATATCTCCCTTTAATCCTTCATATTCAACGCTAATATTACCCTCAAAATAACAAAGTCCGTGTATTGCACGGCCATAACTAGTATGCATTATAAAATTCTTTGAATAGATGGCATTATTATTTATAAAAACACTGTAATTTCAAAATACGACAAAAGACATTACAAAGTACCGAAAGCAAAATTACTAGTCCGACATAACAGATATCGAACATAACATCACAACCTACCAATAGTAAAGTGCTAGACCTACTAGACAGAAAATAGAAATAAATTCAACCATTGACCCTACCATTTCAACTACGGACTCAAAAGAAGATAAGTTACAACTAAGGGCAATCACTCATTGAGCACAATTCCCTTTAGTTTTCCCTACATCCTGACACTACGTGGGGCAAGGTCGATATCCGTTTCATAGCCTTCAATAAGCTTCTCGCATCCGTGCTTATATAGTTGAGCAGCCAAGTATGACCTTGAAACGTTTGGGTTGAAATTTTGTGACATAGACATTGTCTTCTGATGTACTATATGTTCGGCATATTTTATCACGTAAACACCGCAATCGTGTCTGTCAAAAAGAGTAAAAATCAGAATGTCAATTTTTGAAATAAGAAACTGAGATACACAATTCTGATTTGTATTCAATATTTCTAAATTTGAAACTACTTAATTGATTGCTTGATACAAAGACTTACCCGTGCCCGTCTTGTGGGATATCACTTGCAATCTTCACTGCAAGTGGTTCGACGCGCTCAAACATATCGATGATGTTGGGCTGCCAGTCCTTGATATTGACCATGAGACATGGCAGAATGTACGCAAATGCCTCCACTTCAGCTACAACCATCCGATCCCTGACTGTTAATCTGCTTGAGTTGTACACGTAAAGAGCCCTTTCCTTGATGTTAAATTGCCCAAGTATCCAATGTGCTTTCTTTCCCATCATGATAGGAATGAGTACGTGTTCAACATCAGACCAGCATGTGTTACAATACATGGAATCCCCATTTGCATACTCAACCAGAGATTTGAACTTTGAAATCTCTCGTATATCATCCATGCATGTCTTGTATGCAGATCGAACTATTGAGCCGAAGAATGAATCAGTTGTGGTACATTTGAACGACATTGTATTGCTGAATTTTAGCAACTTTTGGAAGTAATAGAAACAAACATTCACGTGCTGCAAAGAAGAATTTAGTTGTCCATCTGTTAATCAAAAAATCTAATTAAAATCTGGAAGAAACAAAATTGTTATGCTAATCACATATGTACCGAATCCCTGAGGTATACATTAGGTTGACACAGCTCGTGCCACCATGTCTTCGAGTTAACCGTGTACGGTCCGAACTGAAACGGGTGTTTCAGAGAATCCTTTTTTGATGGGAACTTGAATTTTCTGTAAAGTGAAATGTAATGAAAAATTAGTGAATTGTTTACAAATTCAAATAGTGCAAATACATGGGAAATATTATATTGGGGATTACATGTGTCCGGACCTATATCCGTCATTGAACCATTCATAAAAAATCTCAACATCATCGTCATTTGGCAGTTTTATTTCCTCATTAAAGGTGTTCATGTTGTACGTAGTTTCATCGAGGGCCCCTATGGTACAGAAAAATGCACATCATATTATTTGGAAAAATTAGATCTTAAATTTTTTGTTAAAATAAGACTTATTATAGTACAGGTATAGTGTATGGTGGTTCATGATATGATTACCTGGGGGTGTGATCTGAATAAAATCGCAAAAAATATAATCGTGTTAGTACAAGAATAGAATACTTCAAAAATTTAAATAATTAAAAAATGGGTTATTGGAATGCATTACAAAGAACATTACTGCTGCAGGTATTTTGGTGACAACTTGGATATGGCTTCCTTCTTGCTGGTTAGTCATATTGATTAACATATTTGACACATTCATGGCGTTGTCAATTACACAAGTTCTAGGTGGTGACATACAACTTGTCTGTACGTATCATGACACATTATATACATTATTTTTCATGTTACAATCAATTAGATGCCACCATGTGGAGTAAATAATAATCAAATAGTTGCATATAAGTCACATGTTGGCATTACCAACATACGTACCTCAGTAGGGAATAATTCCTGAACAAGCACATCTTTGTCAAATTCATCACTCGCGTGTAAACGTGACAGATGTGTCTGGCTACCATCAACCTTAGAAAGATAGATTCCGTGTGTTAACAATATTAAAATTCACATATAATATACAATTTCATATTTTAAGAAGTATGATATGTGAAACCCAACACATTTCAAATAACATGTTACAAAAAATGTGAGAGAAATGGAAAAAAAAAAATTTGAAGTAGAAATCTGCGATACCTGATCTGCAGAATTCAGTTTCGTTGATGTAGCACTCTTTATTATCTCATCCACCAGAATGAGATCCTTCTCGATATAGTTTATGTCGTCCGTTTCGTCAGTTTGTATTGAGTCTTTAATAACAGCAGTTAGGCATTTGGATGTGGCGGGATTGCTGTCATCGTGGGGTGTATCGCTCTGATTTTGTGATGGTTGTTTAATTTTCTTGCAAACCATTTCGTCAATGGTCGAGGGCAACTGATTTCTCCTGGCTATCAGCATGCTACAGAAGAATATATATTTGAATTAAAATTATGTATTATGTGGTAGAATATTAACTCAACGTGACGATATTGAAGATTACCTTATTGTTAGTTGTTTGTGCTTCGTTCGATTGATCGAAAATATGGTCATGTTTATCTTTATCATGCGGGGAATGCTTCTTCGCCCTTACAAACATTGTCAGGAGTGCCGTGTAGTTGGTTTCCACCCTTTGTTCGATACGATTAAACTCTACCTTTAGTTCATTTTGGGAATCTATAATCTGAGCTTGTGATGCACGAATCTCGAGCATTTGATTCATGAGATGCTCCAGGACTGGGATTATGGGTGGCTAGGAGTAATGTGTGCATATTTTGAGAAGTACAGTAAGAATGTATATGTAAATAGAAATGTAATAAATAGGACTTGGAATAAAATTAACTAACCTCTCCCATTTTCGATGTGTCTCGAGCCGCCTAGTACCTGTTTAGCATGAATGATGGATTAGAAGAGCTCGTGTGATTGTGGTCTTTAGCCTGGTATACTGGATCATTCACAAGGTCAGACCCGGCAGCAATTGTTGATGGTATCGTAATGAGCTCTCTTTGTGGTAACCCCTGGTAATAAGCAGCCCTCTGTTTCTCGTCGGTAGGTCGGATCATCACAATTTCAACTTGCGAAAAAAAATAGTATTCAATAGTATATCTATGGTACAATATGTCATTTTTCGAAGATGGATAATGCAGAATTGAAAATATGCATATCTTTTTAAAAACATTTTGAAATGCATGCATGTTAATATATTTACTACCTCATCCATATTAAATAGAATCCTATCAAGGTATGCCGCATATATGTGTGAATTATCGGTGCTCCAATTTAGAATGCGGGGGGACTTGCGACCGACTCTTGTATAAACTTTCCTAGTCAATGATGGAATGGACTCGTATATCCATATCTGAAAGGCAAGGGGGAAACCATGTAGTCTGTATGACAAAATGCCCTTGGGATCATCGAGCAATGGGTTCGTCTTGGCAAGTGCGAGCTTCAGGTACATGTACGTAATTTGGAACAATTCATTTCCCCACGGAAATGTATCCCTGTGTGGTGATTCGATGATTCAAAAATATTCATGTGGCACAACGTTTGCACCTGTGGTAGTGTACAAGAATCTCGAAATCAGGTATAGAACACCAAGCTTGACAACGTCTTCGTCCGAAGTTGCGGCTGTCAAACTTTTGAATGTATTTTCAATGTCTTTCCTATACACATTCTTCTTGTGTTTGAAGAACAAATGTTTGATTCGGTTATGTCCAATTTTGAACGCGTTGGTGTTATCATCACCATGGCACTTCAACCCACTTGTGAGGTGAAATCCTCAACAGAAAACTTTAGATGTTTACCGGCAACTTTAAACCACATCTCATCATGAGTGGATTGTCGCACTTCCATCAATAAAAACTTGTGAATAACCTGATGTTGTAGGCGCATCTCTCTCAGTTCGAGGAAGTGTCTGAAGCATGTTCGTTTGAATAATTCCTTTTGAGTTGCATTCATTTTGCTATTCAGTTTTGAAATAACGTTCTTCTTGAATAACACATTAATGCTTCCACCAAATCTGTTTTCCTTTGGGATGTAGAATTCTGATACCTGCTACAAATAATTGGATAGATGATATAAATGAATAATTCAACGTAGCAACTTATACAAATACAAATATGTGATGTGTGCGTATAAACTGTACTGTAATGTATAGTGTCATGATATTAATACGAATAATTAATTTAATCATCAATTGCATAGTATAAATCAAATACAAATATCACATTGTGAGACATCATGTTTGTGTGCAGACAACTAGTAGTGAGAAATCTTGCAAAAGTATAAAAAAAAATGCAATTTGACTTTTGATTTATCATGCAATGCTTATTGATATCGTGATCATTACACATTATGTTACACACATTTTTTTGTAAAAAACACAAGGTAGGGCAGATAGATATTATACATGTGACATAATTGACATAAAAAACACTTTAATTGACATTGGCTACTCAACAAGTTGTCCTCCAGACAATCTGCATTTTTTAAAGTAGCTACATGTATCTTCATTACATGTCATGATATAAATGCATACTGCAACTGTAAAAGTTAAAACCTGTAAATGAATTTTGTTTTTTTCTCAAATGATGTAATGTACCATCAAATCAGATGGTGAACTTAATAATATGTGAATACTGTAATAAATAAAGTAACCCATAAACACTGACTACAATAAACTTAGAATGTTTAAATTTGATTTAATAATAATAACTATAGCATTTTTAATAATAATTCATTTGTGGTATATTACAGTAACATGTCTGGGATTTATGTAGAGGAACGATC